>QLPD01002930.1:0-14802 GCA_003314085.1 Hymenopellis raphanipes
CATCACGCGTTTACTCGGGCCATTCGACGGGGCTGTGAGCGCCAGCACGCCTTGCACACCCCAATTGGCGAGCCCATAATCGATCAGCGCGCGCGCCGCCTCGGTGGCGTACCCCCTGCCCGCGTACTTTGGATGCATCGCGTATCCGATGTCGGGAAACGGGAGCCAGGTGCTGGGGTCGAACTCTGGACGGCTGCGTACGAGGCCGACCAGCCCCACGGGCCGCGGAGGAGCGGTGTCTGCCTCTGTCTTTTCGGAGACGAGGAACTGCCCGTGTCCGTCGGCGGCATGGATGGCCTTTACCCGCCCGTTGATCATCGCCCGTGCCTTGTCGGGCGTGTCGATCCCGAGGTTCTTCCCCGTTCCGGAGATGACCTCGGGGGATCCGGATATGTCTATGAGGAACTCGCAGTGCGCGAGAGAGTCGGGGAGGAGATGGGAGATGATGAGCCGCGGGGTTTCGATGCGAAAGCTGGGATCTGGTTTCCAGTCCGAGTCAGTCATGGGAGTAGTAGCTGGCTGTTTCAAGTTTAAGCATTACTAACTCGACTATATACTGTACAGAGGTTTCTCCACCCCTTGATTACTGTCAAGCACAGTGACCATATGCTTAGTACTGCGGACCGCATCCCCGCTCGTGCTACTCAGCAATCTGGTTCTCCCCAATACCGTAGTCCGCAAGCTCCTTCATCCCTGCCAGCACATAGACCGCGCTTTCCTCCGATCCGAACATCTTGAGCTTCTTGACGCCTCGATACTCCATCCCCAGCCTCTCCATAACACCTCTACTTTTCGCGTTATGCGGCTTGCAAAACGCGAACACTTCTTTCACCCCCAACTCCTTCCCCGCATAATCAATTAGGGCACGAGCTGCCTCGGTCGCATATCCCTTGCCAGTAGCTTCGGGCAGGAAGGCGAATCCAACGTCTGGGGCTGGGAATGAATCAATGGCGTCGCCTTTCACCAAAATGACGGTTCCAATGGGCCGGGAATCTTCCTTCAGTGAAACGAGATAGATCCCGTAGCCGTATTTGGAATGTAGGCCTTTTTTTTTTTTTTTTTTTTTTGTGGAACCAACTGTGCCATGTTCCAAGACAAGGTCAGAGAATATCAAGGCATACGGTTTGGCGGGCAACTTGCGCTACCCTTAGCACGTGGAGACTAGACCACGAAGGTGTGTTTGGTGTGCTAACCACCAGGGGGAAATCCATTTACGGATACCAATCGTCTGCAGGCTCGGGCTTACTTTGCCGTCAGCACCTACGGAACGCAAAGGTTATGAGGGACTCAGCGTTGTTGGCAATACCCAATCTAAAACCCCCTGGGCGATTTTTGCAGGTCCGGGAATCGAACCTGCGACCTCAGTCCTACTGGACCCTGAGGCGACTCAACAATGTGAGCCAGGGCTGGTGGCTAATCCGCCTGAGCCGTCAGCCCCTTGGAATGTAGGCCTTTGATGCGGCCATTGATGAATCGCTGTGCTATTGCGGGGGTGTCGATGCCCGTCTTGCCAGAGTCGGCAATGAAAAGCGGGGAATTGTATAGGGCGACGATGAACTCGCAATGTGAGTTGTCGTCGGGGAGTAGGTGGGAGATGACAACTCGAGGGGTCTCGATTTTGAAGTTGGGATCAGGTTTCCAGTCGGACATGGGCGGAAATTATTCGCCAGCGACGCCCAACCGAACATATTTAACCATGGGGCTATCATCATCTTCAGTCAAATGATCATGCGGTATCGCGGAATCGCCATGCGGAGAAAGACGATAGCACTCGAATGAAAATTAATGTTGATTTCAACGATAGCAGATGTTTGAACTGACACTGTGTTACAAAAATCCGCCACTCGTACCCGTACCAAATCGGTCTCCAAGACCTTTGGCCTCACGGAGCATCTTGTTTCGTTTACCGTCGTCCATGAGGCGTCCACCCAACGACATGTCTCTCGAGTGATCCCAGATAGCTTTTGAAGGATCATCGTCCTCATCCTTTTTGCCGGCCAAGGCCTTGGTATGTTCCTCGACAAGTGCTGACCCGCGGACTTTGCGCTGGAGGAATGATGAGAAAGCTAACGTCAAGATGTAAAGACACCTACTGTATGCTCATCAACGCCTTTCCTGATACGCTCGTCCCGCTTTTGCTTTTTTCGCGCCTCTAAAGCTTCTTCCGGACTGACAGCGTCTTCGGCATTGACGACGCGTCTGCGCTTGCCTGAAACCTCGTCCGCTAGCCGCTGTTGACGTTCAGCGGGCGTCTCAGTCCAAAGATTGCTGTCAGTATTCTTTGGCGCTGGGGCTGCCGACCGTGCAAACTGACGAGGTCGATTCATTTTGGTGGGATCAAGGTCTACGATACAACCCGTCAACAACGATCAATTGCAGATGGTGTACTCACTTACTAGCGAGTAGTTCCGAGGATGTTGGGGGCCTAAGCATCCACTCGTCGCGTTGTACAGCTTTGGGTTTAGATGCTTCCTAAACTACAGTCAGTTAACAGACCACAGAAAGCCCATGTACCGTACCTCTATCTGTTGCCGCCGCCTTTCTTCCTTCTCCAAAAACTGTTTAACACCATCTATTTTGTTGTTATTTCCTTGCCCCGTTGAAGGCAGTGGTCGCGGTCCAACGTCGTCGTCAGAATCATCATCAGGATAGTAGGCGGAGGGTAAGGTAGGTCCTTTTACTTGTTTTGCGGGCACTGATGCAGGAGCAACCTTTCGTGACGCGAGGAGGTCTGGTGGTAGGGAGGGTGCATAATCATCCTCATCTTCGTCGTCGCCGTCGTCGTTCTGAACGGACTGACGAGAACCAAGTAGCTCTGCGGGAATTTGAGGTCCAGCAACTGAGGGTCCTGGCACTGGGCCATCGTCGTCGTCGTCGTCGTGACTATTTTGGGTGCGAAGGTGAGGAGGCAATTCGGGTCCAATTCCAGCCATGGTGGTCAAGAGCAGACTTCGATCAGTTACCAAACATGTCGAATTGCAGCCTTCCAAGTTCAAACCAACTTAAAACGACTTGGATTGTCCTGAAGCATCTTCAAATGACAATGCCTGTGCATTCGTGTTCTATACAGCTGAATAAAGGGTACCGCCGCGCTGCCACCGCGCCATGTTGGCCAGTGGCGCGAGATTCGCGACCCTGATAATTGGATACCGCCTCCTTGGCTCAGTTGGCTAGAGCGCCAGTCTCATACTCAGTATGACCGTGAAACGCACGGGTAATCTGGAGGTCGCAAGTTCGAGCCTTGCAGGGGGCAGTCGCAAATTGAGACGTCAACTTTTTTCGCTGGCTCAATGGGCTATGGTCAGCACGTGACCTTGTGGCGCAATTTCCCAATTTTCCCATGGAACTTCTGGCCTGCTTCTCACTGTTTAGAGTCGTTTCTGACTTCAGATTGTCATTGCCTATATTTCAATCATATCTAGATACTGTGAAGTCTATCTGTGACCTACATCTCTCTCCCACAAAGCCCTGCTGAGTATGTGACTAGGACTCACCTCAGGGTACCTAAGCTGACTGCTCATCTCAGTAAGTCATCGACAAAAGCATTCATAAGGTGTGTGTGTTGATTAAAAGGAGGCCTGTCTTGTATTCCGTCATAGCCTTCCAGTTCTTCAACATCACATGCGACGACTCTGCTGCAAGGAGTTCATGCCGCGTTGAGCCAACTTCCAGGACCACGTACGACAACAATATAGCGGACCTCATACATCTCGTAAGACACAGAAGCCATCGAATGCTCAGTAACGGCTCTTCTGGACGAACTGGGACGAACTGACTAGTAGGGAGAACTTCGACGTGGTATCGGAGCCTGCGCCAACGGGTCACGAAACGAGAACGGTGGAGTGAAAATCCAGCGGCACATTGAATGATCAAGTTTGTTGGCGAGCTCGTCAAGGTACAGATAGTAGTGCGTATCATGCACGAGTGTGTCAAGCCATTGCTTCGGATGAGGCTCTAGAATCGACGGTTGGGCAGATAGCGGTCGAGGGAAAATGGATGAGTACTTTGCTACGGAGCGAGAGCGCGACTAGGCTTATCCTCGTGTACGAGGCCATGTTGGTGAGTATCCTTGAGGGTTTTCGTCGAGTCCTGGCCCTCGTCGAATGACACCCTACTGTCTTCAACGACCGACGGAGGTGATACCAGTCCTAATGAACCCATCCTTCCTACGACAATACACTCCCTTCCTCCCGAAATAATGATGGACATATTCCATTTGACCTTCGACAAGCGTCTTGTAACATGGCCCCATTTACATGGACCATGGCTGCTCGAGCGCGATCTCGTAGTCTCGGGCATCGTTCGATGCTACGAATTCATCTTTAAACAAAATCAAAAGGAGATTTATCTCCCGGCTTGCGGCTGATTACAGCTAAACCACTCGGCCAATGCCTAGTTTGGACAGTGACACCGCCATCAGTTAGTGTACCCAGGCCCTGGTTCTGCATCTTACGTTCATGTTGCTCTTTGACAGCAACCACAAGTAATTCATACCAGACCCGTACATTTCGAGAAGCGGCAGTCATATCAGGAGTGCCCAGCGGTATGCTTATTCTGCTTCATAGTATGCCTGAGATTGAACTTGATTAGTTGCAGATGTTGATCATAATGGCGCTCTCCGAATTTCCACTGCCCCAAGAGATCCTTGAACTCGTCGTCTCATACATTTCCTATGATATCGACAGCCTACGTGCCATTCTCCAAGTATGTCGTGCTTTCGCGTCCGTCGCTCGGCAGTACCTCTACCGCGAAATCACCCTGCTTGACGACAAGAACGACTCGGAGCGGCGCAGTCAAGTAGGCAGATTACAACGTCGTCCTATTTTCACTGAGGCATCCCTTCTCGCCCTGTTGAACGTGCTGCCTTTCATTGGCCACTCCGTTAAGGCGGTTAGAATTTGCGGAAGCACGCGGCTCATGAAGCAGAAGACCTACTACGTGACGTCAAAGTACCTGCACCTTATTCTACCTCTCCTCCCCTCTCTGGAGTCGATCTCGTTCCAGAGGACCAGAACGGGTCCTAGGATTTGTAGTTACGCTGAGGACCGGTACAGGCCTTATATGCTGATGACCGCACAGATAGCCAAGGTTATTCCGCCTGGCGTTCAAGCTGTATGGTTGGACCAGGTCATGTTCGAGAGTGATGCAGCTGTTGACAAGTTCTTCAGCACCTGCCGTCATCTAGCTCATCTGGGATTGAACCAAGTCAGTGTTCTTCCGAGTCCCGGGCAGCGCTCTCTTGGCAGCAGGATTGCTTCGGCGGTAAAGAGTGCTTGGACTAGGGTCTTTCCTACAGCACCATCCTTCCCTGCGCATGTGGAACCCATCGAATTACGCTCCTACGCACATGGAGACTTCGTCCATCTTCCTCGTCTTCCATTCACTGACAGCGACAACACACCATACTTCAACTTGTCCTCAGTGACAAAATTGAAGCTTTATAATCCTAACCTTTACTGTTCACTCTTAAGGTCCTGGCAGACCCTGATACACGAAACCGCGTCCAGCGTTGAAGACCTAATGATGGTTACCGTATTTTGTACGTGGACTTCTCTATAGTTCATAATGTTCAGTCTGACAATGCTCTCTTTCGCAGCAGAAGATGTGATACGTTCTAATTCAGCATGGAATCTGGCAGGTCACAAGCACTTACGTTCCCTCATTATCATCTTGGACGAATTCACGGTTTCACCGCAGAATTTATTTCCAGATAGTCTGGAGAATCTGACCATCCTATCCGGCTATAAAAACCAGGCGTGGGAATTGCTAGATGAGCGTTTAAATGAGTTTCCCTTCATTTCGCGAGTGGAGATATTTTTCCTTCAATCGTATCTTGCTCCGCCAATCGGCGGCTTTGTCGACTTTTGCTCGTCGACCTGGGAATTCGCTACAATCCGAGTCGATGCATGGAAGGATGATGTAACTTGTCGTATGCCTCTGCTTTCCGATCGAGGAATCCTGAATGTAAACCAGTTTTCCATACGATAGACAAAGGCCACTCAGTGTTAAATAGTTATACCACAATCATTGAGTCGATGTTAACAACGTTAACTGCCCACTTATCTGTGTGTTGGATATGACACGATGCATGGCGAAAATGTGTATCTTCCCAACGTATTGTGGACTCTAGCAGGTGTCAAGCATTTACGCTCTCTCTCCCTTCATCGTCTTTTTGGACATTACAACCCTACCAGAGAATCTCTTTCCTCATAATTTGGAGATTCTGATCGTTTCGGTCTGCAAGAGATATCTGGCATGGATGCACAGTTTCCCTTCATCTCTTCGCCGCCGTCGGTCGGCGAGCTTTGTTGACCTAGCTTTGATGGTGGGACTTCATGGACGAATGGCTTCCTACACTTCGTTCATTGGCTCACTGGTTTCAAGATTAATGGTATGATGCCCTCAATGTTGTTGCCCATGTTCTCGTCATTGCCTTCCCGACACACTTGCAAGCGTGACCACTTATTCTGTTGATCGTCGCGGCGTGGATTTCCTCCTCCCACCATCACCACACTTTCTTTACTCGTTTTCTCCCTCTAGCTATCTCCATTTGATGCTGTCTTCAATGCCCTGGTACGTTCTTCCTTCGTTCTTCTTGCCGATGCACTGGTTGACAACATAACGCGGGTAACGCCGTCCGGACGGCAGGGCCCGCTACCTCGGCGTTCCCCGCGTTTTGGCCTTTCTGAATTGGGGAAATGTTGGTGTTGGTGATAGCTCTCGTTATGTCCAAAAGATGACGCGAACTCGATAAATTGAGTTAGAAATAGCATCATGTTTGCTAGGTATTGACTACCAAAGCGTGTAGATGGTATAGGCTGTACCGTCTCTACCCTTTCCAGGCAGTATCATAGATCCCCACTGGGATCTCGACAACGACGATGTTCGTAGCCCTTGACTTTCTATACCAACCTGGTATAGAGAATATGTAAAGCTACTAATCAGGAAAACCGAATGCACTCAGGAATGCTACTGAGAGCTCCAGAGGAATGGCAGGACCGTAGCTCTCATTGCTAGGTCCAACGAAGCGCTACGAGCTGATAGAGCCTCCAGTAGCTGTCTGGACTGCTACCGAACAACTGCGAAACCCATTACTCACTCCCACCTGGTACCCATTTCCCACAGCACACCATAGAATGGCGAATAAATAAAAATTTCATTCGAGAACCAATAGAGTACAAGTAAACAAAGCAGATACTTATGGAGGCACGCGGGACTTATGGCCAAGCCAAAGAGGCTTGAAAATGCAATCTGTCACGATGTAGGCGAGCAGCAGCCGATGGGACCCTGCAGCGCGCCCGACGGACAAGAGGCGGATATGGAGCTACGCCATTAACGAGACCATTCGCTGTTTCAAGCTGTGCGATGTGAGCAATGTTAGGAGTTTTTTATGCGAGAACTAGATGCACGAAGAGGCCGGTGCCAATAACCTGTTCACAAAAAGGCGTCAGATTAGAGGCAGATATAGGAATGAGAACTGCATGCAGCACCAATACTGAAAACCGAGTAAGGCGCATCCTGCAAATACATAGTAGAATACACCTAATCTTGGCGATATGCCTATAGTCGATGTTGGAGTATCTCGGTCCTCATCGTAGCGTACATTACGAGGCAAAAGTCCTCCAACAAACCTCTCGTCACCAACTTCAGCAATACTTTGGTCAGAAGGGAGCAGCAGCCTTCGCCGCTGGCTCACGTTCCTCGCAACTCCCTTCTGAGGATGGTAATAAGGCCATCAAGAACTTGCCACACACCAGTAACAACATCCTAAGAACATTTCATTAGGTATGTGGAATTCGGCTTGAAACATGTTTGACTTACCGTTCTTCAACAAGTTCGCCGTCAGACCTCATACTCAACGTGTACACTATACAACACTCAAACCCGCAAACTCCCAGAGAAACTACACCGAATCCCGACATAGTCCCGCCATCCCGCCCATCACTATCCCAAGTCGCGTACGACGTCTAGCGCGCGCGACTTCCCGCCGAGAGCGATAACGGCGGCATGCCATCTATTTGTACCCTTTAACAAACCTCCTAAGACAGAATTTTGGCGCAGATATTGGTCTAAAGGAGAAAATCAGTTTGGAACGAAATACCCAAAGCTTCAAATTCGTACTAGACGATAACGGCGGCCTCCACAGTCCCCAGACGTCGTACATAGTACGGCTGGGGTCATATCCCGCGATAAATACAGCGATCTGTTGAGTTGGTGAAGGAATT
Source organism: Hymenopellis raphanipes (assembly GCA_003314085.1). Taxonomy (NCBI): domain Eukaryota; kingdom Fungi; phylum Basidiomycota; class Agaricomycetes; order Agaricales; family Physalacriaceae; genus Hymenopellis; species Hymenopellis raphanipes. Next base: position 8,226 of record QLPD01002930.1, read on the forward strand.
CCAACATCGCGATATATATCGCAACAGAAGGACGTCGGTCAATGAAGGACGTCGGTCAATGAGCGAGCTTAAGTCCTCAGTCGTAGCGGAAACAATGGACAGGTCGAGTCCCAATACGCCTAGATAAAGAACCAATATGGTCTGATGGAGTCCCGGCAAGCCTTGAGACCAGTGTCTGTAGGTATATGATCAATACAAGTAAATGGTACACAAAGCTGGCGAGCGTACCTTCGATGAACGAGGGTGCCGATATCGTTCAAACTTCGTACAGCGCACCAGAAGTATACAGGCCTTCAAATAACAGTGTCAGTACAACTGTCGCATTTCGATTTCCCGACGCCCCGCCTGTCATCCCGCCGAGACTCGATGTCGGACTGACAGGCGCGGAAAGAAGACCAGTCCTCAAGAGTAGCAAGATCTATATCCTGAACAGTAACCGCCAGAGATTCCGGCGAGTTTTTGGTACAGACATTGTCCTAAATTGATTATCAGTGTAACAATACTTCCAAAGATTTACTCACCGAATTGAAACGAGAGTGGGAGGCGGCCCCAGATTCTGGGCAATAAGTCGCATAGCACGTATCGTACGAACCATCCTGCCCATACCGGTCAAGACAACGTCGTCCCGACGCCCCGAACCCCGTCCCGCCACAGGCAAAGTGTTGTCAAGCGCGGGTATCCACAACGTCACAGCGATACCAACAGCACGATTGCAGGTGTAGCCCTAGAATTCAACGAATCCAGTAGTAGATACATGTCTTAAGACTGTCAAAAAAGGTAAAGTCAATAATAATTGATACTGACCAAGAAAGAAACACTCACCTAGGGATAACAAGAACACTGGGGTCTCCAACACTTCGACACTGCTGTGAAAAGGAGATTGAATGGATTCGTCCCGTCGTGACAGCACTAGCGTGAAGGCTCCGCCAGCCCAAATCTCGTCCCAAAGCGAAAGAGCATATTGGGAGTCCCGAGCATAACGGCGACGGCGTATCGACCGCATAGTTTACCCTTGGGTGAGTCCAGTAAACAATCTAGAGAGAAACTGGGGCAGAGACGATGGTCTACACAGATGAATTAATGTCAAGAGGGTATCCCACAAAAAATGAAAAACTCACCGTCATATAGCACACTACACGTGATAGGCCAAACTAGGTGAAGGCCTCCGTTGGCGTCGTCCGCGTCAAGTCCAAGAGCTAGTGCGAGTAAATATAGCGCGATGTTCAAGGTGCGTCGAGCAGACACACCGGAGTGACTTTGACTATGCCGAGCTCGATCCTTCGAGAAACGGCGGTGCAACAGTCAATCCGTTGACCGATAACTAGGATTAGAGACAAGTCGTTCCTTAGATGACCGGCTGTGATCCCCGCGAAGTTCCACGTCGGTGCTTGACATGTGCCTAGCGCACACGGCAGCGACGGCGAGGAGCGAATGGGAGAAGATGCATGAGGGTGGCGCTACATTCAGACGCGTCTTGAGGACGCTATCCAGGCGTTCCAGGGAGTCGGCGCGTGTCGAGTCCAAAATCGACACATCTTGATGGTGGTGGTTAGTAGTCAAGTTTGAAATAAGCCACCAATCAAACATACCTCTGCAACGGAAAGACTGAAAGTGGGATTGAGGTGTCAAAGGGTAAGAGACTACTTGGTGTGTCGTCCTAGGAATGCTCAATGTTGAACCTGGCGAGACGTTGGTGTCCGAGGTGTCCGTCGGTGTTGATGGCTACGGCGACGGAGAGAACGGGCTTTTGTTACGGGGCGGAGATGTCCAAAAGCGTGTCGAGAACACTGTTCGCGGTGTCCACAGTGTCTGTGCGACTCGTGTAAACCTAATGATCGTGGTTACAAGGAGAGATCAAACGGAAAACCTCATACCTTTTGGACGAAAGCATTTCGCTCTAAGGGCAGTCTGCAAGAGGGAAAGCCTAAAGTTCACAAGAAGGAACTAGGCATTACCTTGGTCAATGGAAACGACTGGTCTGTGTAATATAGAAATGTCAGTCGGCCGAGTCGAAAACACAAAACGGAAACAAACCAGGGAGAAGCGGGATCAAAGGCGGTGTTGATAGGACTAAGCTAAACACAATAAAAGCCTAACGAGAGATTTAGTTTAGTAAATAGACGAAACAGAAGGCTAAGAATTAAGACTGACTAGGGAAGTGTAAATGGCGCTGCAGCAAATTGTCAGTACAACAGTAAGGAAACGAGACGGGGAGTGTACCCATAGTGTGAGAAAGAATAATAGAGGATATAAGTGGAGTATCTGAGTGAATAAGAGCGAATAAGTGGATGGCGGACGGAGGAATGATTTAAACTCACCAAACTCGCCCCACTTTATGCCAGCCATTCGCGCACGTACCATCCGATCCTCCGCGCACATTCTCCGTTTCTCGTCATATCTTTGCCGCCCAGCCCCGACATTCCGAAAGAAACGCAATCCAGATTCCGACACCCGAAACGCCGCGCGCCCAGCTGCGGTTCGTAACCACTTAGGTCCCTGAGCTTCTGTTTCGTTGGGACGGCCTATAGTCGAAGAAGAGGAGGCAGCGGAGGCGTGTCGTGGTGTCCGTGTCGTCCGCAGCGTAAGCGATGAGATCGTCCACGATGACGGAGGCTTGACGGAGACGGTGTCGCTTTCGTCGTGAGCGCGGTGGTATATCGACGCAATGAGACGGCCCAATCAGACGCAGGAGGAATCCGACTGAGAGAACAGATCAGCAAAGAACGCGATAAAGCAAAAAAACGATGCACCCAGAGCCCACGTCATATGTCCACCCCGATGTCAAAGAAGCGAGAGCACGACATAGGCGACGTGATTGTCGTGAATGTGGACATGGTCATGGTCGCCGTTGCTAAAGAGTAGATGCCGACTGAGGACCAACCATAGGATGTTTAAGGTAGGTACAAAGCAGCGGCATGAAGCGGTCGACAAATCGGGGAGACTTGATGGTCGACAATAACATTCGGGTCCAAGTGAGACCAAAAAAGTGATGAGACAAGACTTTATTTTGTTGGGAAAGTCCCGCTCGATCAACGACAGACCTGAAGGAGGTTAATCCGAGCCAACCGTCAAATCGCAGCATCAGAAAACATACCTCCCCACTGGCACTCCAGAAATTTCCCATATCGTAGTACTTCGCGATAAGGTAAAGTTGGGCAAATGCACCGACCATCCAAGGCGAAATCGGGTGAGCAGCGGAAAGTGCGGGTAGAAGGTGCCGCGGTATGATTTCAGGTGAAACCTCCGTGTGAATCTTCATCTCGCGCCAACTGAGCATAAACTACACCACGGGTAGAAGTAACACGAGAGCGTATTGCGCCGTTCCGTGTGAGTGCTGTAGGATTCGGGATGTATGGGCAGTGAACCATCCGCGGCGAGACCACGCATAGATTCCATAGACAGACATCCATTCACGGTGGTGGACGTCGCGTGGTCCGATAGAGTAACGACTGGATGATGCTTTTACCAAAACAGTGGAGAAGCCAAGAACGTCGCCGTAACGATTGAATGTGATTCGGTTGTGCTGCTTTGTCTGCGTGAGTGCCCAGAATATACAGCACAAAGAACGAAGTCGCACCATGAACGCCGAGCATCGCGAAGTTGTAAAGTGAATGAAAAGGAGTGAATGTCGAATAGCCAATCCAGTTGGTATGCGAAACAAAGCTCAGAGCCGGTCAAGGCCGTACGAGCGCGCGGTGATGATGTTGGAAGTTTGTAGCTGGCATCATTTGCGAGAGTATGAAGCACACGGTGCACTCAGTCGCGACTGGACCGTTCGACACAACACCAACAGAGAATGCCCGTCTCTTGAAGGGAGTGGCGATATAAAGGCAACGTTCAGCACGCGAGCGTGGAAGGTGCAAGAATTGTCAGTCAGTGTATGTAACGGCTAGCAAATGCACCTTACTTCGATATTCCCGAATCTAGCACACTCTAGTCCCACCTCGATTCTAGGATCAACGCAGGGCGCCATCGCGCAATAAACGAACAGGACGGAAATGGATTCATCGAGGGACGGAGAAAGGATAAAGTTGGGGATAAAGTCAGGCTTTCCAAAATCTCAAATCAACTGTAGCACTCATGAGGGCGGGTGCAGGAGGGCCATAGGCGTCGAGTCCAGAGGGTGGAAGGAAATGCCCGATATCTGAGGCGATGAATTAAAGAACGAGCCGAAATCTGCGGCACGATGAGCAAACGACTCATGTAGAAAGACGATCTCCTCGTACGGAAATCCAGTCCAGCTGGATAGGCAACAGCGCCGCCAAACCCGCCTCGTTCGTCATTGTTTCCGGAGGCACCAGAGGATGCGCTCGCTAGCGCACGCGTCCCGCCGAGAAGCCCTGTGAGAAAAGCAGGTTAATGAGCTCGTCGACAATGGGAGAATTGTAGCTGACATTAAAATGCGGCATGAGCAGATGAGCAATGAGCCGTTTAGAATTGAGCAGCCTCAAGAGTCAAGCTAGTCAAGCTGTATCCTTCACGGCAGACTGTGGCAGCGTCGCGTGTCGAAATTCTGGGTGGGGGCGTCTGTCGCGTGGCGAAGTTACGAGCCGGCATGTGAAATCTAGGAGACGCGCAACAGCGGCATCCCGCTGCGGAGTAACACACGCAGGAAGCGCGCGTGTCGGTCAGCGACGCGGGTGTTAAGCGGAAAGGCATGTTTTTGTTCTTTTGGGGTGGGCGTCGCTCGCGTGGAAAAAACATGGAAGTTGTACGTAAGGTGGCTGTACGAGTTTGAGAAGCCCCTGAGCTCGACTGAATTGGTTTCAGATTTTTTGGCAGAGAAAGTGAAGCCACTAACAGCTGTCTAGGGACCCACTACCAAGGAGGTAGCGGGAATTTTCAGACTCTCTTGCCTAAAAGCCGGCCAGCGCCTTCAACGTCAAGACGGTCGCTCTCGATGAATTGCGTGCCTCAGTGTCATAGTCATTCCACAGGTTAGGGCCTAAGCGCGAGTATGGTACTATGGCGGTTCATTACTAAATTGAGCAATGTATCGTCTTCATTTGGTAGTCAGTACCTAGTAAATGTGACACTCATACTACCTAAATTTATCGAGTTCACGTCGTCTTTTGCACATAACGAGAGCTATCAGCAAGACATTTCCCCGAAAGGCCAGAACGCGGGGAACGCGGAGGTAGCGGGCCCTGCCGTCCAGACGGCGTTACCCGCGTTATACGACGACTCCGCTGCAAGAAGTTTATGCCGCGTTGAATCAACTTCCAGGACCACCTCCGACAACAATATGTCAGGCCTCATGTGTCTCGTGAGACACCGAAGCCATCGAATCCTCAGAAACGCTCTTCCGGACGAACTGACTAGGGAGAACGTCGACATAGTATCGGACCAGATTATAGCATGCGGCATGTGCCAACCGGTGACGAAATGAGAACGGTACTCACACTTCTTTGCCTTTCATTCAAGCGGTGTTCGAGAGGGCAGCGGAAAGAGCTTCGTAGTCTCTGTCCAAAGATAACGGAGAACAGGAGCTCTCAAGTGGTCGACGAAAATGACAAGAACACCGATGGCGCTCCTCTGTCTGGTGGTCATCTTTTCCGGAAGTACTTACCCAATTCGCTATCAAGATGTCTTTAGCCGTAATTGGATCGCGTTGAGGAAAGGATTCGGCAGTGAAAATCCAGCGGTGCATTGAATGATCAAGTTTGTTGGCGAGCTCGTCAAGGGACACGAGTGTGTCAAGACAGTGCTCTGGATGAGGCTCTATGTGTTCTGCTGTCGACAGTTGGGCAGATTGATCATAGTGCCAGCGGTCGAGGGAAAATGGATGGGCACTTTGAGGTACTTTGCTACAGTGAAACTTTCCAGAGAGAGCGCGAAGCCTTATCCTCGTGTACGAGGCCATGTAGTGACCCTATATAGACCGCCGGGTAGAAAGATCGCATTGAAAGTAGAAGTGTATAGGCGTTAGCCAGTTGTTGGTGGCGAATCTTGTTGAACAAGGAAAATGCCGAACAAGGGTCGGGCCGAGGGTGACCGAGGTATCCCAGCTCTCTTCTGCTCATTCATCTAGTACTGTGTCGTTTCTATGCGGTTTCCTCTCTTTCGGCGACTCTCACATCTAATTCACCGACGTGCCAAATCGGAACCGTTAGCGGGTATTGGTGTCGAGCCCTTGGACGCCCTCACTCGTTCGTATTCCCTCAGTAACATTGGCGAGCAGGCTCGCCCGTCTACTTTCGAGCCAAGCCGCGTTACGCAGATCATGATACCTCCACCACACGCCTTGAACACTCCACCAGGATCGCCTACATTCATCTATCCCACAGACGCGGCGACGCAATCACATCTCCCTGCCGCAGTCAGTCAACACATACTAGAACTCGAACACGAACTCGGTCAACTCAAAGCGGAAAACACTCAATTAAAGGATGCCAATAACGCGCTCAAATTTGATACGGAGCTCCTCCAAGAACAGCTGAGCTTCCTAGAACACGCGGAGCGCCCACTTTCCTCAGACGTACGCTTGATCACCAAAGAGGCGCTGGAGATACTCAAGACGCAGGCGAGGAGATGTATCGAGATGGATAGATTTGTCAAGACTATCATCAGCCTAGGA
>QLPD01002931.1:0-17673 GCA_003314085.1 Hymenopellis raphanipes
AGAAAGAAGCGAAACGTCAGAGAGACATAGAGGAGGACAAGCGGCGATCGGAGCAAGCGAAGGCTGCACTTGAGGACGAAGCGTGGAGTCGGGCGACCAGCGCAGAAGAACAGCGCTGTTTTGAACGAGATCTCGCCTGGTTGAAGACACGACAACCGCTGCCATGGGATAAGGCAACCGCGTTCGCCCGAGTTCAAAAGATCTGGCCCGATTTTTCGCCCTCGCAGTATCAGACCAAGAAACGCCCACTCACGTACGAAACCATTCCATGGCCTATTTTGGACGAACTGTATCTTCCCGCCTCGAAAGCTCCTAGACAGATGAGCTGGGACAACGTTGAACAGTTCTTTTCATTCGCAAAGCAACAACTGCCGACCCAGGATTATACCGAGCTTCTTGACAAAATGCAACGCATCTTCCATCCTGATAGGTTCACGGCGTGCATTCTGACCGTTAAGGACGAGGTTCGGAGGAAGGATCTATTGATTGACGTGAACACGGTCTCGCAGGTCGTCAATAGTTTGAAACAGAACGCGTAGATCATTACAAATAGACGAACACATGTACAACATTACTTCGAAATACTCCAGAAATAGCAGTCTTCACCCGGTGGCACGAAGACAACAATCCCGAGTCACGGTCTCGCCTTCATGTAATTACACTGAGCTCAAAAGCCTGAGCAATTTATCGCAAAGTGAATGTCATAAAACGGTATAACAAGCAGAAGTTCAACGCATTGCATCAAATAAACCCTACGCCTCCTCAACGACTACACTAATCCACCATAGAAACTAAAGTTGGTCTTGTTGCTCGCTGGTGCCGTCAGCGCCGTCTACCTCACCAATATCTCCCTCTTCCGAGGTGGCCTTGGGAGCGGGAGCGACCGGCTTCAAGATCCAACGACACTTCTGGTCAGAGGGTGCCAGTGGATTGTTCGAAAATTCGATCTGAAGAATCAATCAGCACATGAAAGACGATACATCACGGAGTCCACTTACAGCACGAGCCGCATACGACAGAGTCCAGTAGTTAAGTTTATCGTCCGGGCCACAAAAGCTGATCCTGTGCGCCGCGATTCAGTAGGCATATATGCAGATAGGATGGAATGTACGTGTATTGGTTCGAATCCATTGGCGTGATGACCCAGTGCCTCGCAAACCGGCCCGACTTGATAGTAAACCTATCCAAGACTGGCGTAGCATGCATAAGGGGGTTTCTGCCAACCCTGTTGCAGACTGTGTAGGTCTTCTCTTTTGGATCGACGCTGCTTATCGTCCACTACATAGACATTGGTGAGTGTGGTACAAACACAAAAGACTGCAGTACTTGCTTGGAAACGTTCGTCGCCTTTAGCAAAAATATCTACAGTGGCAGTGACGTCCTGCCTTCCGGCTTCCGGGAAGAGGACAGAGGCTTCAGCCAAGGCGGCGCTCGAAATAGAGTAAACACCACTGGGAAGGTCGGTTGGCATATCGAGGAAATACTAATGATATCGAAGTGATGAAGGACCAGCCAGGACAAGTGGCAGCCTTTATACCTTTCGCAAAGCCCAGAAATAGGAGTTGAAGGCTGGCCTTCAACACCTCGCATAGAAGTCTGGAGTCAACATCACCGAGTCAAGGACCCATGCCATGACAGATGGAATTGCAGGAATCGTGAACCTGCGGGTAAACCTCTCGAATCGCCGATAAATGCGCAAAATATGTAAGCCCATGGAGGAATACAGAGACTAAAAAGCGCGGAAGTTGGAAATACCGTGACTTAACTTGAATTGAGCTTTTTTTATTGCCGGTTTGGTCTTTCACCGTGTGTAGCGCGAGATTAGCAAGTTGAATTGAGCTGTACGGTTTTGGGAATGTAGAAGAAAAGCACCTTCTGTCGCCGGTTTGATGCCTCGTCAAATGTCGCGTCAGTTCCCAGAAGTCGTATCCAAACGTTCTGAATGTAGCAATAGGCGTGTTGCTGAAGAAAATCGTAATAGTAGTGGTCGTCTACCTGATTGTGAGTACAAAGGTTGTAAAAGCAGGAAAGTGACGGTGGTACGGGTACTTGATTGTCCCAAGCAGCTAGTTCGAAGTCATCACCCAAATTGCCGATTGACCGCTCGTTCCCTTTGTCCCAGGTGGCTTCAAGTTCTTTGTCAAGGTATTCGGATGGAGGAACCCCAATAGTCGACTCAGGAGCCTTGAGAGGTCCAAAGACAAGGAGAGGTGTCTACGGAGACTTTGACTCTCCGCCGCTGTTTCCAAAGGCCTGAGGCAACATACCAGCCACAGCTCGGAGCCTAGAAGCTTGCTAGTAGACTCGATACCAGTCACTTCGCCAGTTCGGTCCGATCAGACCCCTGGCGAAGCGACTGGAAGATTTCGAGCCCTATTTGGCGGGGTCGGATTTTTTCCCACGATTTAATGGGACTTTGTCGTTTTACCACCACCTCAATATTTACCACCACCACCAGAACGAAGAAAAGCCTACGAGCCATCTCTCGTAGCACAGACCAAAAGCCTGCGAGCCACCTCTCGTAGCACAAAAAAAAAGAGTCTCGTCCCGAGCACCATCAAGCAAAAAAAAGCCTCGTCCCGAGCCCGTCAAGCAAAGAGCCTCGTCCCGAGCACCATCAAGCAAAGAGCCTCGGACCTTCTGTCCGAGCACCATCAAGCACAGACGACGAGCCCTACTCCGTGGCCTACCTTCACCTCACACTCTCGCCGCCGCGGTCCTGGCATTCTTGTGAAGCGACGCGCTCCCGGTCTAAAAACCCTTCCGCTCCCATATCCGACCTCGTCAGCATGGCCACGTCACTCGGGCTAACGCGATGGAATGGCCGACGGCGCGCCCAGCAATAGGCCACTGGACGGACAACAACAACTCTGCGACAAGTGCAAAGACAATTGCTCCGTGTCGACCGACCCCAAGTATGCACCCCCAGACGCTCAGGCCCAATTCCGACGGATCCTATGTTGGTCGTGTCTTCGAGGTCGACGCGGGCAGTGCTCTTGACTGGTGCTTCCCATTTCCCAGCCATCCGGACTCTCTGCGACGACGTCCCGCCCATTATCCCGCTACTCCGCTACTATTTTCGGACCCGGGCATTTTCCTCGGTCATGCCCGCCAACTGCACAGTCAGCCACACCGGGCCGGCTTCCGGCCTCTCCTCCCATCATTCAGAACGACCAACATTATTACCATCGTTCCTGTATCGCACAGACATAAATAGACACCATAGTTGCTCAACTCCTCATGGCCCAACCATCAGACTTATTGTTGTGAACATGGTACAGTCCTCCAGTTACCGTAAGACAATGATCTTGATGATAGCATCTGCCGTCTCACAACTACGAGTATACTCTCATATGAATCTTGTATATTCTAGTGACTGCATTACCTGCTCACTCTAGACAGTGTACATGCCGAAAAATATCTGTGAGACTACGGACAGATGGGTCGAACGCGCGTCAGACTAGGTCATTTGGGCCACTTGCATCCCTCAGGGAGGACCATACCACGATTACGCGCTGTCATTTTCAAGTGATGTTGATGCTGAAGTTGCTTGAATGTGTGAGCTCATAAATGGTGCTTGTCGGTGTGCTACCTACTGATGGGAGGATGTGGATGAGTGCTGGCGACGGCACTGGGCAGATGGTCCAACATTGATCCAAATGTTTCTTATGCTCTTGTATTTCTTTGGCTACTGCCCTATGGTCAGTTTCAACTGCCTACGGTCAGTTTCGGGGCCTTGAGCCCCTGACTGTGTACCAGAGGCGCACGGCGACCTCCTTAAAGGCGGAGATATCTCCGTGAGTACTTAGTGCATGGCGTGAAAGCTGGAATTCGCCACTCATAACGCTTTCACACCCGGCCGTTCCTGATAGGGACCTTGTGCCGGTTTCTACCTACCTACCTACCTACCTCAAAGTTACAACTTTTTCCATCCACCCCATGCTTTTGTTATATGATACTATCCATCAATACAAGTCGAAGCATGTTTTTATTTTCCCCAAATTCGCATTTCCGCCTGATACAGAACATGATCTTTCCCGACAAACTACCCTCACCTCCAACCATGCCTTTTACTCCTGTACGCGAAATAGACCCCCAGCGGGTGGCGAGGACGCAAAGGATGATGTCCCGAATGTTTGGGGTCCCGACGCTACGCGATTTCCAGGAGGAAGCGGGGCAGAACGACGTTGTGGTGATGGAATACTCTGTTGGCTGACTGGATTCCGTTGCCTTCCATCAGTCCGCATGTTGACGCATGGCCCACCACAATGCTTCATCTTGGAGGAGTCTAGGATGCCCCATCCCGATGTAGGGAGACCGGGAGAGTGTTGTTGATTTGGTGGTGTGATGGTCCAGGTACCCGGGGCCAGAGGCTCAACTGGAGTGCACGTCGTTTCACGAGAATTAGCACTCCAGAATTTTGGAGATGCAGGAGCACTACTGCTTGGCTCAATGATTGGCTCCGGTTCTTCCCCGTTCTCATTCTCGGGCTAGTATTGCTGCTGCCGAGCAAGCTGACCTCTACGTGACCATGTAGTGGCGCGTGTACGCCCGCCCGTTCCACGGAATCGCTTGACAGATGTTTGAGGGGTATATGGTGGGTCTTTGTTTCGAGCTCGCTTGACTCCCCCGACCATATTTCGAAGGTTGAGAAGGGATGAGAGGATTGGGGTCTTACCCATAATGGTCGGCCTGTCTGCTCATGAATTTTGCGAATTTTCAAAATCTAAAAACATGGCTGTCCTTGTATTTGCATTCTCTAACAGTGTAGTGACTCAGAATAGTTATTTGAGGTGGTTGTAACTTTGACATTTCTCAAATTTTGTGAAGTCCCATTAAATCGTGGGAAAAAATCCGACCCCGCCAAAAGGGGGTCGAATTGTTCCAGACGCTCCGCCAGGTACTCGATCGACTGTCATCGAGTATCTTACTGGCGGACGTCTGGCCTCGAGACTAGCTTGCTAGTGCCTGTCAGGTTTTTGAAACGTGCACAGCTAACAATTACAAGTAATTTTGGACATACTTCGAGGTATATTTAGCGCAGTCGTATTCGCGCGGGCCAATTTCGGTGATGATGGTCAAAGCGACAAAACCTACTGATCACGTGTCGGTCGCGCGACTTGGTTCTTAACCTCCATCATAACGTGTTCAAGTGAGAGAACACGTTCAGCTTCTCAAGATTCAACAAACATTCCTTTTTAGCGTCAGAACTTCCAATCAGACACATTCGCCTGCCGCTCATCTATCAAGAAATTCCAGGTACGTCGAGCCTTAGAGTAAAATTTCATGGCAGGTAACATGTTTCTCTGTTGTAATGCGATGAAGCTGTGCACAGAAATCAAGAACGGAAAGCCGTTCGCTTCCGACCCTACTGCCTCTCTCATTCGAGAGACGTTTTAAGGGGCCGAAGTTGAAGGGGGCCAAACCGCACCCACTGCTCTGTCGAGCCTTGTTCGCAGGCGATTCAGAAGAAGCTATCTTCGGGAGATATTACGCCGGAGAATCGCAGCATATCGCCTGCCATTATCTTGAAGTTCGTCTGTGAAATATCGGGCCTTCGTATTCCAAGTCTATATGTCTACGAGTGTCGTGGGACGAATTGACACTGGGAACAAGGGCTGTCTTATTTTGGCCTCCGACTATGGCGCAAATGGAACCACTGCCTTCACTCGCTTTCCGATTCACACAGTGACACTGGCATGGATAGCAAAACGGTTGGCAGCGTCCGACAATTCTTTGCTTCATCTCCGATGGAAGGAAATTGCAGTTAAATGTAGCGCACACGGTGAGGGTGCCATCCCATACAAGCAAAAAATGTAGTAGCCAACGTTTTGCTTCCACAATAAATGGTACTAGACATCGCCAGTCGGAGCGTTTCGATTTTATTGACGGGTGAACTTCTTGACACGTCGTTGACCTAGATCATGGACAGGAAGCGTGGTATACTTACACGAACAGCGCCTAACCATCAATCACGCCAAGTAATCCCAACCGGCCTCGGGTCAAGTTCAAAGATTGCAGCATTTTCCATGACGTCGGGGAACAAGTCGGTATCGCTATTTCCTGTCTAGATCTCCGCTAACCGCGGTTCTCAGTAGAGCGCACTGGGTGAAGAAACAACTCTTCATGATAAGGCTTTTCTTCCGTGCTTCGGCACATCTCGACGGCCATATGTATCATGAAGGTCCACTTGAATCGAGGTCCACGGGAAATGCAATGTAAACGGACGCTGATGTCCGATACTATCACGACTCCGTGTCTATGCGGGCGCGCCCTTGAATAAGCGAGCTACAAGGTGGAAGAGTGACGAGTCTGAGGAACACCCGTTCGTCTTATCGTTATCTCCCCCCGTCGACCGGCGATAGCTCATCATCCTCACGCGGGATATCGTGAAGCAGAGGTGACGAGCAGAAAATGTACTTACATTCACCAGGCATTCGTGTGTTAGCTCGTCGAGTGTAGAATTGGTGTCGGCCGTCATGACAGTACGTGCCTTGATATTCCTCTTCCCCAGCCTAATTAACGTATTTACAGATCCTATCAAACTCGGGTCGAATAGAATAGGTGGTCTTGGTTACGTTCTCGAGATCCTCCAGGACAACGAGTAGAATAATGGCTAGCAGTTCCTGTATAACTTTCCAGTAAAAGGCTTTTCGCTCGACGCACTTGTACTTGTCGCGCGCCTGTTCAGGATGCCAACTGCAACTGAGCCCTCTCTATCTATACTTCGTGTAGCGCCAAGTCAAGAGATCATGATCGCGTTTGTGTGTACATGCTTGTTCGTGTCTTGTCACTAACGACCAACATCACTTTCGCGTAGCTTTAAAGGAACCGTCTTCGACATCTATTGAAACAGCGGCCAATTTTTAGTCGTTGCGTGTCGCTCTCAGCTACATGCTCACGCCGACTCTATCCCAGGAACAGCTTCGAGAGCATGCTTAGCGCAAACTATATGAAGGACCACGAGTACCACTTGAACCTTCCCACCAAACCCGACGTCAATTGATATGGTGAGCGCTTTATGGTTCCAGCCTTGATAGTCTGCTGACGTTCTCTTGACATCTCATCAAGGATTCCCTGATGTGAGCTGGCAAGTTACTTCAATTAGGCGAGCTGCTAGCCAGTTCTCCGTGTACACTACCCGGGCTCACCTTCTGAATGTCACCACCACCCTGATAACGGGGGAGGAGTCTCGCTTGACGATAAGGACCTGTATCTTGCGGCGGATGCGACGTCGTGGGTTCATACTCAGCGGCTGGTTATAATGGAGGTCGTCAGTCAAACATGTAGACCGAGGTCTTTGCCATGGACTCCTCGTACGAGAAGAAGGCCACCGTGACGACAGATACTGTCAGTTCGCACAGTGATCATACCGCTGTGACTGCACCGCGGAAGAAGATCGCTTTCTATGATCCCTCGAAGGAGACGAAATGGACTCGCGCTGGACTGTCCTTGGAAAGTTTCAAGCGCGCGCCTGGTCCCACTGGGTCAGTTCTCTTGATATTTTACCGCTCCTCACTCATAGTGCATGGAATGACAGAGAGCAAGTGATTGCTGGTCATGCCAACCTGGATGATATCGAGGGCGACATGCCAGTCCTTCAGCCCAAGATGAAAAGTCGGCATCTCAACATGATTGCCGTCGGTCAGTGTTACTTGAACCCATGCTGTAGCTTGTAATTCAGTTGCTTTATACCAGGTGGAAGTATTGGAACAGGTCTCTTCGTCGGTTCTGGTTCGGCTCTTCACAATGGAGGTCCTGCTGGAGTGCTCATAGCGTGGATACTGACGGGCGCTATGTTAATCAACGTCACTCAAGTAAGTCTTCCGTCGAGTGTCGCGTGTAAATGCTCATCTGCGGCGCTTTAGGCTCTCGGCGAAATGTCCATTCTATATCCCGTCTCTGGTGGCTTCTACACGCTCGCGATACGCTTTCTGGATCCGTCATTCGCTTTCGCCATGGGCTGGAATTACGTCTTTCAATGGGCCGTCACACTTCCTCTGGAGCTAACAGTGGCGGTAACAACGGTACAATATTGGACCAACGATGATGTCTCAATAGCAACATGGGTGACGATTTTTTGGTTGGTCATTAGTAAGTATCCTGGTCCTCCGTCACGATATCCTTTAACTTTGTTCCAGTCTTTGCGTGCGTATTTGGTACTCTAGGTTTCGCCGAAGAGGAATTCTGGTCATCTTGCCTGAAGCTACTCGTTGTGATTATGTTTATCTTCGTCGGCATGTAAGCGACTTGAAGTCTGCTTGGATTTCAAGGCTCACTTTTACCTTAGTATCTGTTGTGCTGGTGGAGGCCCGAGCAGTGGTGAATATGGGACCTATGTAGGAGGGAAGTACTGGAGTGATCCTGGCGCTTTCGCCAACGGATTCAAGGGTGTTTGTGCCGTATTTGTGACTGGTATGTCTAATAACTTGATCTTGTTCTCATTACTAATTCCGCTGTACAGCTGCTTTCTCGTTTGGTTTGTCGCTTGGCCGTTCGAGCCTTTCCATACTTATTTTAGAATGCAGCTGGTACCGAGCTTGTGGGTCTCGCTGCTAGTGAGACGCCTAATCCGAGGGCCGTCATGCCTGGTAAGTTGCAGGATTTTCATATAATGGTAGAATCTGATGCCGACATTTACTTTCAGGTGCTGTCAAGGGAACCTTCTGGCGCATTGTAAGCCAATCTATGCTCGACGTGTCGACACAGATAACTTTAGTTTCTTTCACCAGACCATCATCTACGTGACTTCTCTGACAATCATTGGGCTCCTCCTTCCATACAACGAGCCGCGTCTCATTGGTGGCAGTGGCTCATCTGCGTCGCCCTTCGTCATCGTTCTATCGCATGCGAACATCAGTGGACTCGACCGTACGTACCAGATTTTCCCTACGTGACAACTTTTCATGAGACGTCATGTAGACTTGGTGAACGCCACAATCTGTATATCGGTTCTGTCCATCGGCTTGTCCTGCGTATACGCCGGCTCGCGAACATTGACCGCATTGGCAGAGACCGGTTTCGCGCCCAAGGTCTTCACCTATGGTAAATTCCTCCAGTCCGATTTCACGTTATGGTCTGACTGATATCCTTCACTATAGTCGACAAGTCCAGTCGCCCCGTGTTCTCCGTCGCTGCCATTCTCATCTTCGGACCAATCGCCTACGTCAACTGCTCCAATGATGGCGATACCGTCTGTACGTTACTCGACTTCTGCACGTCCCAAAGTCTAAATCGTGTTCATAGTTAAATGGCTTCTCGCACTCTCCGGATTGTCAACCATCTTCACATGGATGGCGATCTGTCTCTGCCAGTCAGTCTCGCCCCGACCTTGTACCATCTTTAATTCATGACCTTTTTGTCAAAGCATCCGATTCCGTGCGGCATGGAAAGCCCAAGGTCATTCTCTCGAGGAACTCCCCTTCAAAGCCCTCGGAGGAGTGTGGGGCTCGTGGTTCGGTGTGATCTTGAACGGCCTCGTCCTCATAGCCCAATTCTACGTGGTACATTTCCTCCATTTCCCGTCATTTCTCAGCAAGCTAAATGTCCCATACCCTAGGCTGTCTTTCCAGTCGGGGAATCCGTCAGCGGTAGAGCCGCCGCAGACTCTTTCTTCTGTAAGTGAACTGGAATCTAGTCATTGGTGTATCTGTACTGAGACATTGTTTACAGCTGCGTATCTCGCTGCGCCAATCATGATCGCATTCTATATCGTCGGCTACGTGTGGAAACGCCAGCTCCCTAAACGCGCCAGTGAAATCGATTTAGATGTAAGTTTACTCTGCGCCACATTCCTTTACCCTTTGTCTCACCCTCACGCAAGTCTGGTCGCAAGTCCTGGTTGACGGTCGAAGATATGAGAGCAGTACGCCATAGTATCACGTCCCTTCGATGAATGCTCACAGACTCCACAGTATCGTGCCGAACGCAAAAACGCGCCATTGTATATCAGGATATACCGCATCCTGTTTTCGAATTAATACTGTATATATAGCATGAAAACCCGTAATGTTAGTCTGTGCACCATGAGAAAAGTAACGATGTAGATAGCGCTGAACGAAGAAAAAAAGCATCAAGAGCACCGTAAGCAAACGAGTGGCAAGTAAATAAGCAGGGAGCTAAAGTACAACACGACAGCGACAGGAGATACACATCAAGGTCCAGAAGATGGCGGCCTACGATTAGGCCGTAAAGGATATGCCTTTTTCGGCGCAGGTCCAGTCTGGCGAGGCTGGTTGAAGAAATCGGGCGCGTTCTGGGTAGCGGCACTGCGTGGAGGGTCGCTGGAGCTATTTATAGTATCACTACCAGTGATGTCGCTCTGGGTGGTAGACGCCCTCTGCCCTGGTTGCCGGGACACGTCTGCCTCGGCGTTCGCATACCGCGGCGGCAGCTCGACCACCTCAGTCCCATCTTCGTGATAGACGGTAACTGGTGCCCGTCCACCATCGTGGTGTACTACGTACACTGCGCCCGATCCCCGCCCGGTCGTAGGACTGGCCGGACCACCTGTATCACTTGGGGCATCCCCAGGCATGCGGAAAGGCTCGACCTGATACTGGTGCGAGCCCAGTGAGGTGGCATTGCTATTCAACGATTCCATCGGCATTCTCGGGCTATGTCCAAACGAGTTGTTTGAGTGGAAGCCATCCAGGCTGGAGCTCTGGGACAAGCGCGAGTGCTTGCGTGGTCTGAAGATGAACCAGGCTGCTCCAATCCCGAGTAGAGCGCCTGCAATTGCGCCTCCCAAACCTATCCCGGCTGCGGCTCCGGACGATATACCTGATGAGCTGCGCAGAGTGATTAATTTGCTACGCGTAAAGAGAGAAACTCCGAAACGTACGCAGGTATGTCGCCTAGAGCGAGACATCCAGTAGGTCCGTTCCCGCCGCTATGTAAAGGACCGTAGGACCATCGATTAAACTCCGAGTCCACTACACTGATAAAGAAGGGAGATGCCCAGGAGAGATCTACTGTCCAGTTGACAGTCGACATATCATTCATGGTGATGTTGACGGGTGGGTGGGACGAGGGAGCGATCTGAAAGAGTTGATTTCAGAAAACGGCGGAGCTCCTCCTAGGGCGGACGTACCGTCAGGATATAGGGTGGCGTGCCGTTTTTTGGCGTTATGGCTATGTCGGTACACTGTATTGCTGAGCTGAGGGTGGTATAGAATGTCGAGCAGGGATCACATACCTGGTTGACCCAGCCGTACATACTAAGGGGCCCATCTTCAACCTGCGCGTCGATATCGAGAGGTCCAAGCGGAAAAGACGCGTTGGCACATGTCGGTTCGCTAACGGTGGTATTCGCGATCATGGTATACATGGCTTGGCAGCCACCGGTATATCCATTTTTGTCAAACTATAAGTAAAGAAGGATCAGGCGGGGGGCGGAGAAAAGTTAGAGGCTGCTGCTGACCATGCACATCTGATACTGCACAGCGGATGTTAGTAAGTGTAACGCGATAGTACAGCCCGCATGCTTACAAGAGTGCCCGGACCAAAGGGAACTTGCCAATCCTGGAAGATAATAAACGTTGAGATTACGGCAATTGGGATAGGGCTTACGAAAGATAGTGAGCTCCCGGCCTCGACGATGAATGGAAAGACAAAAGCACTGCAATAGTCAGTCGGCGCGTGTAAGAGATTGGGCGCGTTGGACATACGAGGTATATATTTGAAGAAAGTAAGGAGCGGAAGGATTGGGACTGTTGCGAGGATAAGATGACGGGATTCAAAACTGCCAGAGGTCGGTGTACCCTGTAGAACCGGAGGTTCTCCCCCAATTAATGGTAATGGTTTCGCATTGGGCTGTGCAAACATTAGACTTTACGAGAAGAGGGATTGAACGTGTCGCGCACTGGTTACTGGAACTGGGACCGTCTGTGATTCCGGAACGTAGTCGAAGAAGAATGACTAGAGACGAATGAGAAGGCTTCATCCGATATGTTTTCCCCAGAAAACATACCTGGTCCATGAAGGCGGACGATGCCACGGCGACAGACGCAAGGCAGAGCCATATCAATTCGTAAATCAGCATAAGTATCCAAGCTCAAGGCTGTCGTGGTCGTCTGCTGCCGGATAAGAAACGACATTCCGTCAGGGAGAGGGTACCAAGTTGCATAAACAACGTACCTTTCGCCCAGAATTCCGCCCAGATAAAACCGAGCAACAGCGAAGGGGCGCAGACAGAGGCGCTTTAGCAGCGCTTGACAGCCGCCTGACAACGTGAGGGTAAAAGGTAAGGGTGGACCGGGAAGGCCGCTCGGCAGCAAAATAATCAAATTTGCCGTGGTGTCCGGATCAGGCCCGTCACCTGTACCGACGGAAAGGGAGAGTATCATGTACATGCATTAGGGCGGCTCCGATTCGATTCGATTCCGATTCCGTTTCGTTAGAATTGAGCCGCCGCGAAAGAAACAACACAAGTCACCGGAAATGGACCATGCTCGCAGGATCATAAATAGAACGTCGAGCATAGTACACTATTCTAGCTCATTACAAGGCAAAGCGAGACTGAAAGCTTTAAGCTGTTCAGGGCGGAATCGCAACGTGGATGAACGGTCTGGACAAAAGCCTTGTTAATTAGGGCGCGTGCGCCACATATGGATCCGTACTTCACGATCTATGGGGCTGGAGAGAAGCGACTGTGCCCACAGCGCTGTAATGGCAAGGCGAGAATCCATTTCAAGCCGGCTATCGAAGTGAACGATATATTGACACGTGGATGAATGTATCTTTTTGACGATGAAGAGATTCAAAATGAATCTGTGAGGTGAGCAAAGGGAGACCATAAAAAGCATAATCGCAGAGGTATGATTGTGGTTCGGATTCAACATACAGCAACGATCGGTGGCTGTACCACCTATCGTGCAGTGTGACTCCGCCGAACAACATCAAGCATACTCAGTGCATACTGCATGCTCTAGTATCTACACGAGAACTATTCCCCCGCCAACGGTAACGCTGACATTTCCGTTTTCAAAATGTGGTATCCTTTTGAATTTCCGTCATTTTTTACTGAAGATGACCCATTCTTCATGTCTAGAGCGTAATTGCTAATTCTCTGTATGGCGTGGCCAAGGCGTGGCGCAATTTTAAATAAATCACATGAAGTAAATCTTGTGGGAAATACGAGCGTGAGAAAATGATGGACTTGCCTGTCGCCATCATGAGTGTGACGTTCTGCCTCATCGTTTTGCGTCAGTTGCTCGCCAATATGCCTCGAAAGGATGTTACAGAATGTGGAAGTATCTCGGAATCACAGCCTCGAAATGCGTCTACCCGGAGGAACTCTACACCCCAAACTTGCCCAAAACGGGGCAACCTTGTCTTTACATCAAGATCAAGGCCACCGCCTCTATACAGGCTTCGTATGTCACCTTTGTACTTCTCAAGGAAACTGCATTCAATATATCCCAGTAGGGAACAATGTGGGTCTCGGCAAATATAAAATACGGAAACCGTGAGAAATCCGGCATCTGTATCCTTCGCTTCGAAATGCCATCTTCATCGCATACTGCTACGTCTGAAACTTCGCCACGTCCTCCAACCGTGACTTCTAGTCATTCTATTCCTCATACGTCGCGTCAATCTGTCGCCTCTGAGACGTGCATCAGCTCAGATCCTGATGAGGACGTCGAAGAAATCGAAGCTGTAATGCAAGCCATCCAGGCGTCCGACATACCAGTGCATTACGCGCGGAATACCAGAAAGAAACATCGCAAGGTATTTTCTGTGAAGCTGTCGCAAGTCCATGCGCAGAAAGGTTCGTATATCACATTTCTGGAATTCAAATCGTATTAATTTGCGCCACACATATGTAGCGAACGACCCATTTGACTATCAACACAAATATCCCGAGGATGCGCCTTTCCAAGAGATGGGCGAGATGGCCCGGGTCTGGAAGATGTTTCTGGAGGAGTATATGAAGTATGACACCGAAATGGTCGAGGACTGGCGCGATGGTCTAGATGTGCTGCTTGTTTTCGTAAGTCGACTCCCTTCTTTCTGCTCCCTTTAGCCAGTGAAACTAAACCTGTCAAGGCTGGGCTCTTCTCCGCTGTCGTGACCACCTTCGTCGCGCAAACCTCCCAGAGCCTCCAGGCTAACATGCCAATGGTCATGGCGAGCATCATGACCGAGATGCTTGAGACCCAGCGCGCCTTCTTCCTCCACGAGTCAGTCAAGAACGTAACCCGTTCGGCTTTGACGATCAATTCCGTCGCTCGTCCATCCCTTACAGACCGGTGTGTCAACGGAATGTGGTTTACCAGTCTAGCTCTAAGCCTGACAACGGCGCTGCTTGCTATTCTCACGAAACAATGGATCCACCAGTACATGGCTGTCCCGTCCGGTACACCGAGAGGGCGTAGTCGAATTCGACAATACAGATTCGACAGCCTGACGAGCTGGCACGTTCCTGTAATCATCGGATTGCTGCCTGTTCTGATGCACCTTGCCCTCGGTGTATTCTTCGGTGGTCTTGTTCTCTACTTACTCTCCCTCTCTATGGCCGTGGTCGTTGGCGCCATCGCACTCTTTGCTTTCGTCGCGTACTTCGGTACTACCTTCCTTCCCACCTTCAAACCCGATTGTCCGTATAAGACACCGTTGACTATATATTCCTATGCTGCATTCGGACGTCTTCGTCTTGCGTCTCATTCTGCCCTCCGCAAAGTCCGCAAAATCTTCCAGAGATGGTGCCTCCATTTCAGTGGAACACCATCCCCTTCCCCTACCAAGACTTCTATGGCCCCGAATTTACAGAAAGTCTGCCATACCGGGGAGATTACTAGGGTCATGTCACTCAGAGAAATCGAGCAGGAGAGTGTAGACTTGGAAGCGGAAGTAATTGACGCGCGCGCGCTTGCGTGGATCTTCGACATTTCGTCCAACGCCTCTGTTCGATCAGTCGTCATGGAGGCACTTGGCAATATCCCTCTGCGTACCGTCGACATTGTGAAGCGCCGATTCCCCGGTATACACGCAACCATAGAACACCTTTTGCGTACGCCAGAGTATAGGGAGACAAACGAGCAGACCGGGCCGGCATTTGAGCGGCTCAGCAGAGCACTTGTGCGCTTCCACGACACGGACAGAATTTGTTTACCCGATCCGATTCCCATCGATCACAATAGCCCACCCGCTGCGTATGCGCTCTGCGATCTCCTTGATCAAGTCAGTCCCGAAGATGCAGCGTTATTCTTACGCAAGCAGCTCGATGGAACAGCCCACGACAAGTTGGATGTATATTTATGGGCAAAGATTCTCCAAAATGCGCTCAGTTTCGGTACCGAGTGGCTTGACGGTGGAGACGACAAGTCTGCTGTTTGGCGGAGTCTCGTCAGCGATGTAATTGACAACCACGGTTGCATGATTCAGACCAACTGTGATGGCTCTCGAAAGGTGTTGGCCTCGTTGCCTGTACAGCGTCATATACTAGTCGAAAGCGTGCTGGGTCCATTGAAGTACGAGAACTTCGCCTTGCAACTACTCGACTCCCCCGACTTGGAGACCAATTGCCCCATTCTGTTTGGCGCCGCCATCAAAAACTTCTTACAACCGTCGTTCTGTCAATTGCTTCTGCAAGCGTTATATCCGATGTACTGTTTGGGTGACGACTACGAGTCTCTCCCTTCCGACATAAGGCTCAATCTTGGCCTCATTCAGTCACCCTCTCTACTAGCTACCAGTCAGTCTCGCGATGGTGACCGACAAGCGACGATCCACCTGGTTCTTCGGGCAATCAAACAATACGTCGCCATAGATCCTGAAGCCCATCCAGATCATGGGGGTAGTCTCCGGCGACACCCAAATGTTGTGAAAGCGGCCTTCGCGTCACTGAGCGCCGTGGTCGTCTCGGATGTCTTCTTGACTGAAATGTTAACTTTCGCAGATAAACGTGATATCCTTCATGTCGTTATTCGAACTCTACTCTTAGACGGCCAACTATGTCGCGAGTTCACCGCACAGTTATCGACACCCTTGATCCAGGAAATCGCGAGGATTGTGCTGCGTGACTTTCCGGCAGCACAAAGTCTCATCATGACGTCCGAGATTCTCGAATCCTACGCACGCTCTCCGTCAACATCCAATCGACTGGCTGTCGAAATCTATCAAGAGTTGTCTCGCATGGACTGGTTTCGCCTAGTCGACATTGGGGCGTTATCGATAATAGACGGTGTGGTGAAGAGTCCGCGAGAGATTATTGCCTACTCGATCCTCGCTGCTGCCTACGTTGACGGTTTACAAGTCTTGTACACCGCGTCGCCTTCAGCGTATGGTACAGCTGTAGACGATTTGAAGACAGTCCCCAATCTGTGTGTTCTGGGTATGATCCTTATGATGTCGGACAACAAACGCCAGGCTTCCCTCTGGAAACTTACGTCGCACCTCCAATCCCGAGAACTTTGGATAGGCTGTCTGGGTAATCTTCGAAGCTTTGTGGGTTCTGTGAGTGCGTGGACACTTCACCAAAGAATTAGATATGGGTATACTCGTTGGCGCTCATTCCGGCCTTTGGAACTGGACAGTGGAGTTTACCATGCAAACTATGACGAACTCCCTTCCCTGATTAAACGGTTATCGGGGCCAGAACCACCATATGAGACGGCGCGCATCACTACGCACACAGCACTTCAGGTAAGCTTTTCTCTAAGATGACGCGTCACGGTGATGCTTACCGACTTCGGGCAGAAGAAACCCTCATCATCGTCCTTCTTTTTGTGGAAACAGCGCACTGGAAAGTATACCTCAATGATAAATAACAGCACAGGAGGTTTCCAGATCAAATAAACAGTATTTGTAACATGTACCTAGGCTGGAAATGAGTTTGATGTATGCAAGCAGATCTTCCTGGTACTCTCTGACAAGGTGGAGCTTGAAATGCCCCGACACAAGGGCTCCTTGGTCGCTTCCGGTGCTGAGTACTTCGAGAACTGTGGTCGAGTTCGTGGGCCTCATGATGCAAGAGATCTGTAGTGCATTTGCGTGTGGGAAAGGAGGCTGCTATCAAGAAATCTAGTCGCCTCTTATTTGCTGAGGGGTTTTGCGAGAGAGAGAAGTCACATCGTTCTTGAGCCAACCAGTTAGTACTACAAGGAATTCTTGAGAGAGACGCAAGTCCAAGTTTTTGATGATCGCAAAAGGACACCGTGTCTTAACTCCGATAACTCCGTTTTTTTTCTTGCCCAAAACGTCCACCACGGCTAGCTGATCCCGGCGTTCTGAGCACGAGAAACGCCATAGTTGTGCTCATACTCCACCATGTTCAATTGCATAGCTGTGCTGAATCTCTGGCGATCCCTCAGCCAGTGACGTGTGCTTTGCACGTCGAAAATTCATGCCAAGTTCGTCGTATCACGCTCTGATTGGTTCCCTCTTCAATACTGCTACGCTTCCCTTTCTTGCAGACGCTGACTGTTTATTTGCGTACAGGTTTGTATGTTTTTTTCGGCACTGGCGATACGCTGCGGACGATTTTGTCTCACTGCTCACGGTACGTTGCGTGTATCGCTTGATATTTACAATGTCGCTTATAAGCAAAAGATACTAGGTCACTACGGCCCATGGGCTTCCCCTTCGGTGGAAGTCAGACGTCTTTCCAAGTTGACGTTTTTTGCGCCACACTTGGTAACCTCTGCCCTAACTACACTTCGGAAGCAATAG
>QLPD01002939.1:0-32008 GCA_003314085.1 Hymenopellis raphanipes
CTGCGTCTAGAGCCTGGAGTCTTCTAGTGGTGTCGTATTGTTGTTAACCCCAATGTAGCAGGAAAGGTTAAATGCCTATATGAATGGCTGGGATCGTTATGTCCGTACACCCTGGAGTGGAAGCATCCCGGAGGCACGACCAAGGTACTATCTACGGCGGATGTACTCGAAACGCGATGAGTACGGGGCGCGCATCACTGCCTGAGTACTACTGACCGGTACTCTACCTGGACCTTTCTCACTGTGACACGTAATGATACGTGCTATGACCGGGCTACATGGTTACAGTAAGTATTCACTCCTACTGATGAATTATGGCGCTTATTGACATCCTGGCGTGCAGTGCTAGTAATATTAGTACTATCCGCCCTTCACAGGTTACAATCTGCTGCTCTGTTGATTGATGAGGAGCACCATGTACCCGAGGTTTCACATGGTATGTATCGCCACAGGATTAAAACGGCCGCATGAATCGCAAGATGGCCGGCGGCCTCACCTTGGCGTTGGGGTCTATCACTGTCGGGCTTGTTAGCCGTTTTTACTGCTCTTGGTTCTCAAGGATCTTCACCGTTCGTTGCTGAAAATATCTGTCTCGGTTGGCGAACCATTGAGCGCGTCGTGATTGACAGTGCTTGGGCCTGATCGGTTGATGTTCTGTTGTTCTGTTATTCAAACGTTGGGCCTTCAGGCAGGAAGATGTAGTCATTTTTCGATGCAGATGGCGGTTCCATTTCTTTCCATCTCTCCGACTTGGGCGATCAAATGATGATTATTATCCGGTTTCATAGTAGGGGGACGTTTAGGGAATGCAAGCACTGTTTACTTGAGGAATAATGAACCGGATGCAGAGTAATATGATAGAGGCAAGGAGAGAAGAAGCGAATTAAAGAAGATCAGCACGAGTGACAAGGGTGCCAAAAGCGGAATGACGCTTCACGCGCATCAATCAACAAGATCAACACATTGTCAGCTAAATTCCGAACTATCAATTGGGTGCTATTTGCCATGTTCTTAACTGCAATCACTGTATCTTGCCTTCCTACCACCACCATCCCCTCGGACTTCCACCCATGGCCTCGACCAGCGCTGCCCGCCGACACAGTGTCCCCATGGTAAATGCGCCCATGCGCCGCGAGGACATACCAATCCTCCAGCCAGAGAGCGATTTTTTTGACGCAGAGGCCCACGATATCAGCAACAACATTGACGAGGAGCTTAGGGTGCGTACCATGCCCACAAGCGCGCCGACGGGGCGTATCCTAACCTACTCGACAGAAAGAGTCGCAACGGCGCAAGGACGCGACCAGAAGGGAGGTGAAAGGTGCGGAGCATTGCCATTCAATCTATCGACGCTAAACGAACAATAACAGTAATGCTGCTCGGCCAGGCGGAGTCAGGTACCGTACATTCATTTCTCTGTGCTATTGTTATCTTTTACCGCGATTCCTAGGGAAATCCACATTGCAAAAGCAATTTCAGCTCTATTATGCATCACATTCACTTGAACACGAACGGCCGTCGTGGAAACCTATAGTGCACTTTAACATCATCAAGGCTGTGCGAATGATTTTGGATGAACTCGACTATGATCTATCACGTCCGGTAATAACCTCATCTGGACAGTCAGATGGCTCGCAGGACGGAGTGGGGCAACTGCGCGCGCGTCTATTACAATTAGCCGCTATGGAAGATGCTCTCGCGGCCGAACTGAGCGGCGGTCTCTCTATAGGTGGCGGACGCGCTGGCGTGTTTGTTCGCACCGGCTGGCAATCCCTCGTCACCACCAGCAGAAGTTGGCCCTTGGGAAGCACGCAAACCACGACAAAGGCCCAGATCGTCACTAATATGGCCGCGAAATCTCTATACAACCTCCGCTACGACATTGTTGAACTATGGGAACATCCTGCTGTCAAACGCCTGATAACGCTACGCCACCTGAAACTCGAAGAATCCGGGTCCTAGTAAGTCCGCACGTCCTTGACTACATGCATCACAAAGTTCATCGGGCGTCGCAGCTTCTTGGACAACATCGTGCGAATAGCAGAGCCTGATTATGTTCCGATAACAGGTAAGTGCCTCCTTCAATCATTGAAAAACGCTGATGACCCTAACCGTTCTCCAGATGACATCCTCAACGTCCGTGTGCAGACCCTCGGTGTTATAGAGCACTCTTTTCCTATCAACATGGGCGGAACTGTCTACGACTGGAAGCTATACGATGTCGGCGGTGCAGTACGTATCACCGGCTGCATTCATTCTGATACTCATCCCATTTAGCGAGGGCAGGTATGCTTCGCGTTGTAGCGCCATCTCCCCCGCATGCTCATTTTCAATCTCAGCGTCATGCGTGGATGCCGTACTTTGAGGATGGTGAGTCTCCCATTCCATTCCATTTCAATGCGTACGCGTCGTACTAACGCACAGCACCACCAGCGACGGCTATCATATTTCTCGCTCCAATATCAGCATTTGACCAGGCAAGTAGCTCCGAATGGCTGCTTCATCCCATGTGCTTGGATCTGATTCTTCTTCTCCTTGCTTCCTTCCTTCGCAGTACCTCGAAGAAGACGGACGGACGAACCGCATCGACGACTCCTTGAAACTGTTCACAGCGATAGTCTCGAACAAGCTTTTGAAGAACGCGCATCTAGTTCTGTTACTAAACAAGGTGCGTTTTTCGCGGGCGCATGGGCGAGTGAGCGAGCGAGCTCATCCCCCTTGGGCAGACGGATCTTTTGCGAAAGAAACTCGAGGCCGGGACGCGGGTGCAAAAATAGTGCGCACACTTCGGGTCCCCGTTGAATAGGTTGGCTAATCATGGCGTAGTATTGTAAGCTATGGGGAACGTCCGAATCGGTTCGACGACGTGTCCGAGTATTTCCGAGCGCACTTTTTGCAGGTGCATAAGAGGAAGGATGTTGGGCATCGGCATTTGTTTGTTGTACGTGAATCGGCTTCCAGATAGTATTCATATATTGACTATGTCTTGAATAGCATTTTACTTCTATGCTTGTAGGACAAGTGTTTTGTCTTCATGTTATTCGACTAATCTGTTGGTTAGGATATTGTTGCTACACAGAAGATTATCGTTGCTGGTAAGCGTTTCCGTCTTCTTGTTACGCCACATTACTAACCGGAACGGGCAGTTGGAGAGGCTATTATCAGACAACATATATCGCGGATTGGATTATTGTAATCACCACAGGATTGTACTAGCCCATCCCAGCATTTCCTACCTGGCCATGGACATCAGCTTGATGTTAGGATGTAAGGCCCATATGTCCGAGGTCTTCGGAAAGATGCGTGGTACGACTCGGATTGTTGCTTCCTTTTCTTGACTAGTGCGACGCGCTCGTGGTGGTGCTCGCGTTCATCCAATCATCTTCTATTTTCAACTTGACGCGATGCCGGTAGTCTTGGTCAATTTCGTTCTTGTCTACGATCGTAATAGTACGGTATGTCGAGTGAGTTCAGACTGATAAACGGTAAGAACAGCATGATAAGCGTTAAATAGGGACCTACCGAGCCTTGGATCTTACCCCATAACTCAGCTGGGAGTTCAAGCCGTCTGTTCATGACTCAGAGTGGTTGGTATCTGCTCAAGCAGCACCTGTTGGAATCGAACCAAGAGGCAGACCAAATTAGATACACCGCCGCGCGCCGCGTCGGAGCTAGTCTGTTCACGGAACATCATGTTCTTGGACACCAATTTTTAATTCCTAGACTGGTTGAATTCAAGGCATACGAACATCATGATGCACGAGCACGCCGCTGCCCTTCATTGATCACCATCTATTTAAGAGAAACAAAGAACATTTCTGCTGGCAAGTTGTGGCATTGCTACTTGCATCCTGGCTGCCGCATCCGTGTCCACTATGATACACCCCGCCTTAGTCTCGAAGTGGATGCGCTCCACGCGACTGAAGAACTTCTGTGAAAGAACCTGGTCAAGTGATTCCCACGCAGGCAAAATGCTTGTTTGGCGCAACACATCGGTGAACGGGAATGTAAGCTCCGTGAAATGGATGGTTGCTTTATCGCGTGCAAGGGTGGAGAATACACAAGCCCACCACTCCACAAGCTTCCGCTTCTTCGCCAGATTTTCGAATTCAGTCGATTGAAAACGAGCGCTAACAACACCGAACTGGAGATGCTGGATGCGGAGGCCGCCGAGAGGGAGTGCACAGTACGCGGCTTCCTCTGGGATACCCGTATAATCGTCCTCATCGTAAAAGTCTAGGGTATCGTCAGTAGTGTGATGAACTGCAGTAAATGGCCAGTCGCTTACCATAGGGGACCTCGAACCTGCACTCCTTCACCGCCGGAAATCCCGTCTGGAGCAAATCGCACCACCGTGCTAGATCATGGGCTCGGGCCATGAAAATCTCGAAACGATTGAGGTTCGGGAAGCTAGCTCGTCGCTGAGAGAACCAATAGTGGAATCGTTGCTCGTGACCTCGCATCTCAATGCGGATGCATTCGACAAGCGGGAGCTGCAAGACAGAACGGTCGACCTCGGGGAGATCATCGTCTGGACCCTGAACAAAATTGTAGCCATGTATCCTGATTCTCCTGATGCCGGTCCCTTTCAAAAGCGTGAAGATAGGCTCGAAATCTTCCACGTGGCCGAGTCCAACCAAGTCCAGCATCAAGAGGGGTGTACGGGGTAGGAAGCTCTGAAGCAGGTCGACAAAAGGCCGATTGGACATCTCTTCCCACATGGAATCCCGAAAGTTGACTGTCAAAGACATTATATGGGGAAGAAGGGCAAGGATAGCGGTAAGGCAGGTCATATAGCTGTTGAGTGGTACGTCTTCCTCGTAAGGTCTGGGGTGTTGGTAAATGATAAGAGAGCGAATGAGTTTGGGAAGATGGGGAGAGCATTTGAGATGAGGAAGGAGCGATGTCATCCTCGAATAAGAAGATAAGTCGATATGCTGGAACAAAACGGGTTGCGTGGCGCCTGCCCACGCTACAGAGACAAGCGCACATGCTCGCAGTTGGTATTCCTCGCCATGAAGATGATTGATGATCTTTTCGACGATTTCGAACGGAAAAGGATGCGGCATGGCTACGGAATGATCGATACCGTAAAATAAGACGAAGAGCCAGGTTATACCAAGGGCGAGTAAGAGCAAATGTGGATGCCAGTTAACTACTGTCAGTGTTCGGGTGAGAGTCGATCAAACACGATCAAGGAACCTCTTGGCCGGCATTTCCCGATGCTGGATCCGCTTGACGCGCCCTCGAGTATACGGATCGCGGCGCACTATGAGCTCTTGTGTATGCTTATGCCTGTGCACGGATGATGTCGACTTCCTCTATGTACACACCCATCGAATAGCACCTTACCTCGCCCTGTCATCCACGCGGTACCATTCCCTCCGATGCCTAATCAGTCGAACGATACGATTCCGCTCTCACGTATGCTCAAGCGCGTCGAAGCCAAGAGGGCATACGTAGCTGCCGAGTGTGTGTTATATCGCGCGCGCATGATATCTGTCGAGAAGGAACGGACGACTAGGACACCCCTTTCCGTGATGACCTTTCCGTGACTGTAGGACGTTGTTGTTACTAAACTCTACTTTTCTAGCTGTGTAACATTTAAGCCATCCTTCAAACATGTCTTGCAGAGTTGATAGATGTAAGTGTTCAATACCTCAGTTCCTTCTAATCACTGATTGTCTCAGTTCTCTCTTCATACACTACCAACATCATGCAACATCTCATGTTCATGTTCTGTTAGTCTCATCTCAGTTCCAGCCTCAGGAATAGATGACCTTTGTTGAACATGAGCTCCAGCATAGTACACTGAATCCCTAGTGGCGGGATAAATGATCGTGCATTACCTTCACGAACGACCAAAGTATTATCCTATTAGCGTGACGAAGGACAGCAAACGACGATTAATCCCGCCCTAATGTAAAATCCAAGTGATAAAAGACGAAACCTCAACATTCCTCAAAACTGCTGATCATCGGCGTCAGTCCAGAACACATCTTGTGGTTTTGATTCCTCCGTGCCAGCTCATACACCCTCAAGACGCCGCGCTCCCTTAAGCCCTCCATGTCGTCTTGCACTCTCAGAAACTCTGGCTGCGTGTGCTGCGCGAACACGCCGATCGCGACCTGCTTGAGCGAGTCAAAGCGCGAGAGAACGCTGTCGATGGCGTCCCACTGCGTCAGCTTCTTCGGGTCGATGAAGAACTCGATGGCGACGTGCTCTAGTGTGCTTGAGACGGTGATACTTGAAATCATATCGACGACCCATCCCAGGATGTCTGGGTAGTCCTCCAATGTGAGCCTCAGCGAGCGCAGGTTGGAGCAGTGACGTAGACTTAGAGGGGCGGGTTTTACTAGCGGATATGATATGAGTTTCAACGACGGGTTGGGTGGAGAGGGGACGTACGGGATTCAGTCTCCCCGCTGCCGGGCTTGAGGTGGAAGCGCTCGAGGGAGCGCCCGCAGGCGTGGAGGAGCTTATCGCCGCCTAGTGCGTCCGAGTGGCCGAGGCGGAACTCGCGTATTTGGGTCATGTCCATGGGGCCGCCCGGCCAGTGATCCAAGTTATTACAGTCCACATAATCGAGCGTGACAAACTCGGGGCGTGGGGGTGTGTATCCTTCGTCTTCCGCTTCTTCCTCCTCCTCCTCCTTCACTTCCCCTTCAACCTCAAGAACATCATCCGGATTACACGGCATAAACTCGATATCCCTCAACGCCAGGCCCCGAAGACGCGGCGTATGCCTAAACAGCGCCGAGAGCCCGTCCCAGCTCTCGAAAGTCCACTTTGCGAGGCGCACGTACGTGATCGACGGCTGCCTAAAGAGCGCCTCGATCGCGCGGCGCAGCGGGGGGTTGAGCGCGTGCCAGGGGATGGACGCCGTCTTGGCGGCGAGGTCGACGCGCCGGAGGTGGGCCGTGCGGGCGAGGAGCGCGGGGAGCGCGACCATCGTCACCGGGCCGTGCGGGGCACAGAGGTCCGCGAGGGCGAGCTCGCGGATGTGCGGCGCGATCTCGGGGGCGCGGTCGAGCACGGCGAGCAGCCGCGTGCAGCGCGCGTTGACCGAGTGGTTGATCTCGAGGTGGATCCGCGCGAAGAGGTGCACGCGGCTCGCGGGCAGCCAGCCGCGGCACACGCGCGCGCAGTGCTGCAGCGCGGCGGCGTCGTCGTGCAGATGGTCGACGATCGAGTCGACGAGTTCTTGGGGGAGGCGAGAGAACCCGGACGACATGCAATGGAGGCGTGGATGGCGCTCGATGTGGGGCTAGCAAAGTTGAAAGCAGCAATTAGCACTACACTTATCGGATAGGGGTAAAGGTTCCTCGATTGGGCCGGATCACACAAGCTTGATGGAAATGTCGAATGGTGCCCTCGAGAGGCTTGAGGAGGACCATGGAGGGACCTTTATAGACGCCTCCAAGCTTGCACTTGCAGTACAGCGCATGGCTCGTAACTTTGACTTTCTGTGAATGAAAGCGACAACGGCGAGGCAGCGTGTGTTCACCACTTCACCAAGCTTCAAATCGCACACAAAGCCAAAAAAGAACGTGAACATGTCATAACACCACACAACGGACAGTACTCTATCAACGTCTCTGTGTCTTTCCACCCTTCCGCTTGCCCGCAAACAGATGCTTCGGCTGCGAATCAAAGTGTTAGTTATAGTTATCACCACCAAACACGGACGTCTCACCATTTTGGTCGTAATATTGCGATCACCCTCACCAGCCTTTGCCAGCATATTCCTGGGCCGCTGGCCAAGGTTCCGCAGCTTGACAGCCTTGTTCGCTTGCTACACACAGGGTCAGAACACCTCCTCCCAGAACGTGAAGAAGAAAAACATACCGCATCGTCCCGCATACCAGCCAGTTGACGATTCGTCCGTGGTGCTCTCCGCGACGCAGCAACCACCGCGCCGGAGTTGGCTTTTGTGCGCTTGAGCGTGGGTGCCTCCTCTCCATCAACATCCATGCCATCTTCATCACTTGCATCATCGTCGTCCTCGTCGACATCCATACCCTCCTGCTCCTCCGCACGTTTCCGCTTCGCGCCAGCCACCTTGGCCAGCATCTCCGCGCGCTCCTGTATCCGACTCGGATCCAGACCAGCTTTTGTCATACCGTCTGTCAAGTCACTCAGAGTCCGCAACGTCGCCGATCGCGGCATGCGCGATTGGTTCTTCTTGCTCTTCTTGATGCTCTGTGAATGGATCTTGTGTGCGAGTGCGACCTGGGCTTCTTCGGCTTCACGTTCGTCATCAGAGTCGAACTGTATCAAGTTCGTCAGCGTTAGCAAATAAACTTGAAGAGTCACTTACAATATCCTCGTCACTATCATAGAACCCTTCAGCCTGGAGTTTTTCCTCCTCACGCTCCAAAGCCTCGAGCTTCTCAGCAATGTCGGGATCGATAAAGTCGGCAATGTTCTTGCCATCCATGATTTCGGGAATAATGTCCTCCTTCCATGAAGGATCCTTGAGAATGTAATCCTCTTCGACAACGGTCAGTAAATAGCCGGTACGAGAGCGCTAAATAGCTTACGCCTCATGTTGATATTGAATACGCCGGGGCCACCTTCCTCAAGCTCAATATCCTTCTGCAACCTCCGCCTATCTGGGTCGTTCTTGTCGTACTTCTTCTTGTCCTTGACTGCGTCAGGTATGAACGGAGCCCGTACGACATCGTCCCGAGGCTTGGGCTGCGCGACGTGTATCCGGTTAATGACAGAGTTGATCTTACTGCCTTTGATCTTGGCGTCAACGCGGTGGGCGAGAAGAGCCTCGCACGCCTTGTTTTTGAGGTCCATGACGCCCTCTTCGGAATAGCATGAGACTTGGACACATGTAACGTCCTCTGAGTCGATGATTTCCTGAACAAGAACCCGAGAGTCAGGATGGATGTCTTCGAGACGCATGACATCGATTTTGTTAATAACGAGGAGCGTGGGTTTGCCGTTGAAGAGAGGTTTTATCGAGTGGAAGAGTTTACACTGTGATAATGTAAGTCTCGGAAAAGCAGACCAAACATTCGACTTACTTGTGCTTCCACTGTATACCCACACTGTTCGCTGAGATCCATAAAATACAAAACGGCACTCTTGAGATGAGCCAAAGCGGTGATACTTTGCATCTCAATCGTGTTCATCTCCTCAAGAGGATGATCGAGAATACCAGGCGTATCTATCACCTGCCATCGCAAATACTTGTAATCCAGATGACCGACGAAAAGGGATTTAGTGGTGAATGCGTAGGGTTGCACGTCAACGTCGGCGCGTGTCACCTTGTTGATGAACGAGGATTTGCCGACATTCGGATAACCGCAGATGAGCAGTGTTCGAGTATTCGGATCGATAGCAGGGAGACGAGATATGTGTTGGCGGACTTGTTCAAGGTAGGCAAGAGGATCTTTTTGTCGGCGCATTATTGTAGCCATACTGTCAAGGCGTTAAATAACACGATAAAGAAATAGCTTATCACTTACCGACCAAGAGCAGCCTTTTTGAGGTGCTTACACCGATACAAGCTGTCGCCGAATTTCAACAGACGAACGTAGTCCTTTGCTACATGGTCAATGAGATGGCGAGCGGTCCGTAGCTGACCAAGTGCAAGTTTGTAGTGATTCTTGTCGTAAAGCACGTTCATTAAAGACGAAAGAAATGGATGCAGATCCTAACAAAAACGATAAGCATTCCATTCGCATTTCAAGACCCAAATCCAAAAACGCACATCCAACATCGGAAAGTCATTCAAAATAGCACCCAACTTCTCATCGAAAGAATCCTGCGTAAACTTGACTTTTCGCATGTAGAAATTCCGTATCCGGCTGATTTTGAAGTTCTTGTGGATGACCTGCAGATATGTTTTTGTTATGTGATAAACTCCATCACGATGATAATTATTATGCCCACTGTCGGCGTCTTGCGCTGGGTTTTCGACAGCACGATATCCAGAAAGTCGGTCGCCGTTGGCACCGGCGCTATCGCCTTGAGTCCGCTCGTCGACATGGTGGTGATGGCCAAGAGGTGATTCACGCTGCTAAAGTGATCGCAGGATTTTTTTGACGACTGTTTCCCACGCTGCCTACACGTGGTATACCGACGTTTCCCAAATTGGCAACGAAGGGCGGGCGTTTCCCGCTCAGAAATGGCACCATCTTGTGAACATCATATCTAGAGCGGGTCTTTGACAGAATACATATATAGTTGCGCTTGGCCAACCTGACTATCTATACTGAGAATCATAGTGTGGCGTACTTCTCGGGATATGATACTTAGAACGACAAGCTCATTGAAGTTATGTATCATATCAAAAATTATAGGGACAAGAGAAGGACGTTATTCAAAGCATCTGGCATTATGTGGCTAGCTATGGACTTGTCATTAAGCCGCACATTCGAGTTGGTCGAACAATGGCGCACTCAAAAGTCACGGGATCAGCGCACACAGGACGCGCAAATCTCTTTGTGCCCTGGCTCTCTCTTCACCACCAAACTGCCACTCTTCGTCACCCTCTTCAACGGTTCAAACAATGCCTGACTTCTCGGTGAGTATCTCCCATTCTCAACAAATCCTCAATCTCACTTACCATTGTAGATTCCCAACAATACAATCCCAATCCGCCTCCCACCCGGCATGCGCGCATTGCCCGACCTCACGACGCACAAAGTCATGAACCCCAACTTCTGGCCGGAGAACATCCCACTCCCCAACCAAGACATCCAGTTCCCTCAGATCACCCTCATCACCAAAGGCTTCCGCATCGCGCCCAAGCGCGCATTCCAACCCTTCCACTACGGGAACATGTTCCAAACCCGCACCATCGCCTGGCTCGTCTCCATCAATTTCATCGCGCTGGACGATTTAACAAAGGAGGACCGCGACAAGCTTGATAAATACCACAAGAGCCTCGAGGGACAATTCGTGTGGGCCCTCGACGACGACTCGGAGTCGTTCACGGTGACAGTCGAACAGAAGAACACGTGGTTGGAGAAATACAACCGCCGCGACGCGTTCCTCCACCGTAAGAAAGTCCTCGACCTCGTGCGACGAAAAGACGTGTTTGTGTGGGCGGAAGCGCGCGAGACAGCGAATAGACTCCTCGACTCGGGTAGACGCATTAACAATCTCGTGAGTCTCTATACCGCGAAACCTCAACCAGAAGCTGACAGTGGATAACAGAAAAACTTCCCACATCCGTACCACTACGACCGCGACCTCCAAGGCGGAAGGCTTCGACGTGTTTACCCACCCAATCCGTTGAAAATGGTAAAGAGCCCCACGCAGGGACGCAGCCCAACGACAGCGGACGACAAACTCGGCAAAATCCTGAACTTCCCTCCGGGCTATATGCCATCCGAAGTAGAAGTCTGTGAGGCGGGAGGGCACATGGAATGGCGCGCGTCATTCCTGGAACGTCACCATCTCGACTCACACCCATCAGACTGGTTCATGCCGCCTCGCCGATTCTGGCCTATCCACGTCGGCAAACGAAAGCGCGTACTAATGGAGTTTCCTGTCCCACAGGCCCTCCCACCATCGAAATATATGCTCCAAGATGCGCCTAGGCCGGAGTTATGTTGGAATCGACCTATAGTGCTGCCTCGCGGGCTGCGTTTCCTTCCTATGCCAAGCCTTGAAAAGTCCAAGGAGCAGTTCGTCGAGAAGAGGGCCGCCTCGCAAGGCAAAGGCGCAGGCAGAGAAAAGGCTGCATCTAAAAGAAAGGCCGCAGCCAGAGGAGCTACGCCGAAGGGAAAGATGGCAGTCCAACATATCTCCACTGGCAATGGTGCAGGAGCTGTCGCCTCAATTTCGAAGCCTTCTTCTTCCGCTCTCCCTAGCCAGTCGACGGCTTCGACCCGGGACGAGGACGTTGTAATGGCTGATCTTCCTGCTTCGTCCTCCCAAGAAGCCTCAAAGGGCGATGCAGATGTTACGATGGCGGACCCTGATGCTGCGGGACAACCAAGTCCAATCCTGCGGGACCACAACGGGCAGACCGCTCCGGTGACTGCATCCAACAGCGCCCCAGCGAAGAAGCGCAAGCGCGAGGACAACGATTCCGCCGAGGACGTCCCACCGGCACGTCGTGCGAAATGGACTATAAATTTAGAGCCGTCTGCTTCTGCAAAATCCAAAAAGGGACGTTCTCTTCCGCTAGTGATACCCAACGGCACCAACCAGATCCCTTCTGCGCGAGGACGTGCGCTCTATTTGCCCAAGAAGTCTCCGTTTCCGTCTCCTCGCCATTTCATCCACCAGAGACCGATAAAAATAAAACAAGTCTACCACGTCGTCGAGGCATTATCGTTATCCGAGAAGATTGACCCTCCGAATCGCTCTATTTGGTGTTATCGTGACTTGGGTGAGGAGTCTTTGTTGTGCAAGCTCGAGTCCTTGGCAAACCTACGAGGCATCGAGCAACACCGCGCCAACCCGAACCGCCTAGGAAGAGATTGGGGGAAGTTGAGGAAGTCGATTATGGATAATTGGGTGCCGGTGCCGTCGCCTCTCAGGGAATCGGTCACTCTCGTTCCAGATGAGGCTTCCGGCGAGTACGAGTTCACATCGAGTCGCGCGTTTAACCACAAGTGGAGCGTAGAAGAGTTTGAGAAGAAACGCGAGGAGAAAAGCAGTGAAGCAGCAGCAGCAGGGATGGTGACCGTGGCCGCAAAGCCGGAGGAGGAAGAGGATTTGGGAGTAGTGCTGCCGGATGGTATGCCGCGTAATAAGGAAGTTGAATTGGGATGGAGGATGAAGGGCCCAAGGGCGGTCTTTGGAAACATCTTGCCGGGTGGTGGTCTGTATGGGAGGGAAGCGTCAGGTATTTGGTCGGGGCCCGTTGTTCCGGCGCAGCGAGTCAACTATACTCGTGCGGCTGGATGGACTGGACAGCCGCTGGTTGAATGAAGGGTTTGAAGTGGTTTTTTGTGATTATTTATTGTATGATGTCCGTCTACATGATCTATGCAGTATGATAAGTTAATTTGACGAACCACGAGGAAGGTTGAGCTGACTGTGACGCGTCGTAGAGCTGAAAGGTTGAAACCATTTTACTATGATGGAAGGAAGAGGAGAGTGATCAGAGAGAATAATGGTGATGATCGCCAGTCGGCAACTGCCGAAGCGTTCCCTTCCTCCAACCTCCATCCTCACTGTAAGTGTATCTTTATGCCAATACGCTCGCGTCAATTAATCCTTCTGATATAGCGGGAAAGCTGTCAGTGATGCAGGTGCGATAGTACTAACAGTAACGAGTCTATTTTTGGTTCCTCCCATTCCAAGCTTCAACCATCACCACTCCGTCCCTTGTGCTTAGGGCACATACGAATTTTATGGCAGAAGAAGTACGCCTCTTCCGCAACTTGGTTGTTTTTTATTTAAGAGCATCTCTAGGCTACTACTCTCGACATTCCCTTCGAAATCAAATGCACCATTCTTGAACACGTTGAAAATGCACACCTTGGCCAAGCGGCCTTAATCTGGCCAGACATGCTTCCTTACATTCGTCGTCGCACGTTCGGTTCTGTTGTCATATCCCATCACGCCAATTACGGTCCTGATGTCGGCCTAGATCGCCAACGTATCCAAAACTCCCTGCATAACCTCCACAACGCTCTGAGCCACACACCCAAAATCGCAGAGAACATCCGTCTACTTCATCTCCGAGAGCCCATGAAGACTTGTAAACCTCTGGTCATTTCGCAGCACGACCTTCTACCCCAATTGCTCGGACATCTACCGGAAATGACCAATCTCCAGCGCATCATTCTAGAGAGGCTCAACTTCTGGCCATGGGTGATGCCAGACCCTTCGGCCCTTCCCCGCGCGCTTAGACGCTGCACATTCCGCCTCGACACTCTCCAAATCAAGAACTGCGTAATGTCATGTAATGTTTTTGTAGCTATCCTTCATGCCGTCGTCGACGTCCAGTTCCTCAACCTCAGCATCCTCCGGTTCAGCGAGGTTGATAACTTTGATAACGAGGTTGTTTTGGGCCTTCATGACCCGGAGCTAGTCGAACATGACGATACAGTGGCCAATCAAAAGCGATTGAAACTGAGGAAAGAGAAGCCTAAAGAGTTCTTTTGTGTGGATACGCTGCGTTTGCATCTAATCAGCTCCTCCGACCACTGGTTCGTGGATTTGCTTGGAAGCGAGAGGTGTTCCCCTTTGTGCGATGTTCGAGTTCTCGAGATCGAGCATATGAATGGCGGACAGAATCTCTTGGACAGGCTGAATCAACTCCTGGGTCGTACTAGCCGTTATTTGGAGCAGTTGTCCATATCTAGGGCGAGCTTCAAATTGCAATGTACGTAGGTCATCCTTCTTTTATTTTCTGACTGACGACATATCGGCAGGTGAGCCAGACAACTTTCATTGGGGTTCACACATCAATCTCGCCCATATCTCGACGTTCAAGTTCTGGGTGCGAATCGTGTGTCGCCATAGCTGGTGGCTTAACGATGTTTGGGGATGGACCTTTGAACAAGAGGTTTTTGTCAAGCTATACACGACGAGTCTGGCGAATGTTTCCAAGACGTCCAGACTCAGGGAACTCGAGGTATCCCTCGTCATTGAAATCTTCGATGTCAACGCAATGCCCCACATAGAGCGTCGTGTTTGGGGTACTCTAGACGCCTCACTCACCGCGAATAATCTCAAGCAGATTTTGGAATGCCTGGTATTGAAGGTCTATATCATGCCGAGAGACAGGCATCCTCTAGTGCAAATCGGCGAAATCACAGAGCAGTATATGGCAGACTTGGAAGAGTGGATTCTTGCTGAGTGCTTGCCGGCTACGCGGCGGACGTACTTTGAGACGGACGGACGAGGTGTGCTTTTCTGTGAGAACACGAGAGAGATGTCCAGGGGTGCCTCCGGTAGCGATCAGTTATCTCGACTGGTGGAACTGTGTTCTCCGACTATTACTGATGATTATTACATGTAGTGCGTAAAGATTGCGACTAGGTAGATATCTGTATAGGTCCGAAGCTACATACTAGACGACTGTGAGAATATAATAATATTTTTCAAGTACAAACTGTGGCGTAGACCAATACATGGTCACCGTGGCCGTCGACTTCTAAGTTGCTCGACAGGATACGGGCACCGGAAATTTATCTACACTCGGCCGCTCTCACAGCAAGCGATCTAAAGGAGAGACTGGAAACTCCTGTGTTAAACATTTCCGCTGGCAGTTCTTTGAAATCGTGAGGGAGGAGTACATCAGCAATGTCAAGGGTAGGATTCGCCGCGCTTCTACTGGCACCGCCCTACAGCCCAACCACAAAACTTGATGATGGACCGGTCACTCCTCTCGATGAGGATTCTTACATACCAGTATTTAAAAAAACGACCGCACACATTACACACCGATATGAATATACGGTACCCAAGACATAAACTTGTCCTCCCCAACGCGCTTCCGAAGCTTTTCAACCGCTACGTGTAATGCGGCGGCGGACTCTCTATAGTCTGGCCTCTCGCGCTTCTCTTCCCTCAACATATGACCATAAAAATCGTCTGAAACCCGTGGTCCATCTCGGTCGGTGATTGACCACATTGTGGCCACGACACTGCGGTAACCAGCCAGTAGCATTCCCGCTGCTAGGTGGATTGATTCCGATGGTAGCTTGTCGTAGCCTGTCGCCGTCTGGCACGCAGAAAGGAACGCCAGCTCAGCTCGAGGGAGCTCGACAGCGGCAATGTCCGTCAGCAATAACCGACTGCCATTGGCAAGGAGTAATGCACTTTCCGTCGGACTCTCCGCGTTTTGGACTCCGTGGCAAGCGAAGTGCACCCAATTCGCTGTCTTTAGCTCGTTTAGGACTCGGGCAGCTGTAGCGTCTCGATCCTTGAGCACAGCGAATTCTAAAGAAGCCGCTGTTACTTGTTTTTCGATAAGGTGAACCTCGTCCTTGGTCGCAGGGATATACTGGTATCCTCCCGCATCCGGACATGCCACTGCCAGAACCTTTGTCTTCGTATCATCTGACTTGGAGCCTGTAGCTGCCATATCGTTACCACGAATGATGGACTCTAGAGTCGAAATATAGGAAGAGATGACATAGTCATACACCTTGTGCCCGTATTCCGCCTTGGTGTAGTCACCGGCTGCATGTAACGGTAAGAAGGCAAGTGGCCCGGTTAAACACCAATGAATGCGTTCTCGGGGTTTACTCGGATTAGCCTGTACGACTGATCAACGTTCATCTCAGTGAGTATTAAACCAAAGAACTTACATCTACCAATCCCGGACGATGGTCTATCAAAGCACGCAATATCGGTCCTACAACCTTGTACCAGAGTTCAGAAAGAATCTGCTTGAACATCGTGGTTCGTTCTTCCTCGTTCATTTCTGCGGTGTCGAAAATGATCTTTCGTGTGGATTCCGCGCGAAGCCCAAAGTCGTCCTGGACAATAGACAAGAAATCTCTTCGCATGCGTTCCGCATCCTGGAAAGTAATTCCGCCACGAAGAGGGACACGGAGAGGAGCTTCGCCGGTCGACGCCTGTCCGGGATACATGACGAGGGCATCGCATTGACAATCGCATAAATCAACATTGATAATGACGACGATCCCATGAGAGCCAGCCTTGGAGAGATAAGTAAAGTCCTTAGGAAGAAGGAACTTCTCCAATCCAGGTAAATTTTGTACATGCTCTAGTGCCAATTCCCAATCTTCGACGAGCTGACGGTGTTTCAGCGCCTCGGCGTCAACGGATTCCTTGCCTGTCGTGTCCGCTTCCGAGTTGGCATCTCGAAAATGTGCCCTTGTACTCGAGATCGCCAGGCCGCTAGCCAGATTAGCTAGTTTCTCTGCAAGATTTGCGTCCTCCCGTGCCAAATCACCCATTGGACTGCGAAACTGTAATAGTTGATGCCAAACTATTGACCGCCCTTGCTCCAGCCACTCAATCGCTGTGGCGAGTTTACCGTTCGAGATAGCGAAGGAGGCGGCCCTGCTCGGAATGTGTGCAATGCTCTTCAACAGAGGGGTTTCTAGACTCCTGAATACCAAAGCCGTAGGTATCGTAAGAGCATTGTGCCGATCCTGCATCGACATGCCGACCCACACAATACTTGGTAAAAGCCCCATCATGGTGGTCAACGCGTCTAGGCGTGCAGAAACGTGTTGACTGCTAGTACGCGACTTTTCCTCTAACAAGAATTGAAACCAATATGTCGCGGCATACAACCGTTGATTGGGAGGAAGGATGGATGAATTGGCTGCATTGGACAGCACAGACACGGATGACTGGAGATCTTCCACGTTTCTCCCGAAGAGAAGATATCGGGCGTACAGTGCTTGCCCCAACGTCTGAGCCGCGTAGCCCCGGTCAACGCCGCATGCAGTGGCAGCATTGGTACTGCCAGATTTGCTAGAGGCCAGAAGGCTGATTGCCTGGTCCAGATCTTTCTTATCAACAATATCTGCTTTCATTTTCCCCATCAATCCACCGCGATCCAACAGAGCTGTCGCGAGTGAAACCTGGAAGTGGTCCAGGTGTGGATTGCTCGGATCGGTCTCAATCAACTTCTCCAATAGCTCGATCTGCTTCGAGACGACATCGGAAGCAGCCTGCTTGAACAATTCCCTGTCCTTCTCTGATGCGTTCGTCCAACTAGGGAGCTGAGGGACTATATGATCAAAACGATTTGAGAGGGACGCCGCTAGATGTTGTTTGATTATCGGCATCATGGGATGGGACGCGTCTACAGTGGCCATGAGATCTTCCCGGATTTTTATGGCCTGGTCCAAATCGTCCAAGTGATGCAGGTAATGGTGGCGTGTAGAATATATGCCCGCTTGCGCCATAAGGCACGCGACGCGTTCTTCGCCATCCTGCTCGGCCAGTTTCACTGCCTCCGACGCATACTCCATCGCCCGCTTCAGATCATATTCGTTTTGCACTCGAGTATATCGCTCTTCAAAAAGCCTAGCGATAGAGCCTAGCGCGCGCGCTTTCTGGTCTGGATAGTTCCACCACGGAACTTGGAGCGTGATTGCCTTGCCCCCAGCGACAAGACTGAGGTCAAGGTCTGATACCTTGTTTGAATGCCTGTAACGATGATGGTACACGTCGCACAGGCCTGTGTAGAGCAAGAATTGATCAAGAGGAAAGCGTGGCAAAGGACGTTGTTCTACTCTTTCCAGGATGGCAATAGCGTGATCAACATTCTTCTTGTCATCAGGATGGCCAAAGCGCAAGGCTGAGACAAGAATCGACGCGAAAGACAGCAGACACATACTCGTCGATGATGTCGCCAATGTATCTGGTAGAAGCGTGAGGAAATCAAAGGGATCCAAGTCGGTCTGCATCCACAGCACTGTAGCAAAATCTTGATAGAGATAGCGGGAGTACATGTAAGTCTCTTGATCGACACTGCCCACGATGTAGAACTGTTCATCTAAAAGCTCGGCGAATAAGATGACGAGGGATAGTTGGTCCTGCGCATTTGCAATAGTGAGACACCTGTCTCTAAGTTTCTGGAACTGTGACATGACAAGAAGGAGATGTTGTTTTTGGGCGAATTCTTTGAGCTCGGCGCCATACCGTATGAATTCAGCGTCAGTGGTATCCTCTATGGTCGGAAATGAGTTCACAGAGAGCGCGTGAAAAAGTCTATGCCTACCTGAACTCGCCTCGACAACCAGGAAACGTTTAATATGTTGTGCATGCGAACTTTGAATATGATCAAAGGCAACTGGGGGAGGGCCCGCCATTAGAATGAGTTGCATGGGAGGTAAATCAACAGAGTCCATGGTTAAATCATAAGTATGCTCTGCGTACATGTTAGCAGCTGTCAAGGAAACGAACGAACCACTCTTACCTTCGTCCTTGTTACCGTCCCGTAGGTGCCCTAGATCTAGGCTCGTCATACCCAGCTTTATCTCGGTCTCATCGTCGAGCGCCTTGGAAATGTTTATGGTGAGAAGCCCGGTCGCTTGAAGTCTACGGCTCATGATAAGCATGCATCATAATGCATCGGTTACATCACCAACAGTGTCAGGGCAATATTCAGCGCGTACATCCTGTCTGAATTTTCCTCCACGATAGCCATCTCAGCCAAGTCGAACATCATATTGTGGTGTGTGAACCTCATATTCAGAGTCGCCTTTGGTGAGAACACCGGTTTTCCATCCCCAGTACATTTTAAAGCAAAATCTGTTACGTCTTCAGGACGGTGATGGTAAAGAATCGAGAAAAACATCTCACTGAAGAGCGTGATTTTGGACCTACACGATGGGCCGAATTTGAGCAAACTGGGCTTAGAGAAAATGAAAGAAGAACGTACAGAGGATCCATGATGGAGGCAGCTGTAGAATGTCCGAACGACTGTCATATAGAACACAGCCTGCCGTTACCCGTAGCGGCAGCCTTCGAAGCATTGAGTTCGGCGCTTGTACACAGTGACGGTGTGCTGATGTGACGCGAAACCCTGGAGGTGTCGATAGACTTGCAGGTATTCCTTGGAAAGGTTATCTGAGCACGAGTGCTCAGTGCACCGTTTGAATCATGCCGTCTACTTGGACATTGGCGTGCGATTCGATGAGGAGAGAAAACTTAAGAATGACGCCAGTAACTCCTGGTTTGACAATAATGACTGCAGCGCGCTGACAGGATCCACGTCACAGATAGGCACTCACATAACATTGCCGTGCCTGTTGGAGAATCAAACACAAGA
Organism: Hymenopellis raphanipes; assembly: GCA_003314085.1. Lineage (NCBI taxonomy): Eukaryota > Fungi > Basidiomycota > Agaricomycetes > Agaricales > Physalacriaceae > Hymenopellis > Hymenopellis raphanipes. Next base: position 19,691 of record QLPD01002939.1, read on the forward strand.
CAGGTGAAGACTCAGAGAACCCAAAAGAATGCGCAGAGCCTCCACGCTCCAAAATCGATAATCTGGCGTATCCATTGATGGAGGGCCGAGGCGTTAGCCTAAGGTTGGATACATGCGAAACCGCTTTGTGTGGGTAGGTATAAGTTGGGTACTGTTGAATATGCGATAGGTAAATATGTCGCGTGTTGAGCGGAGAATACAGACCGCTTTTAACTCGGGCATCCGGAAAACCGATTGTTTCCTTTACACTCCTCCATATCCCGAAAACATCACTTAATCATGGCTCTGGAGGTCCTGGCGGCAAAGGATGGGACGTTACAGCATAGGCGTGCGCCCAAAATGGTGGCAAGAAACAGAAACGTACTTTTCCCACGATCCCATGTTCGCTTCTCTCCGTCACGACCATCGCGTCGACCGCGTTTTTCTCGACGGCGGCAATGCCATTCTATGCTAGATGACTTTCTCTCCCTCCTGGACGCGTTCGAGGGAATTCCTCCCTTGTGTTACGATATCGCCGTACAGACTGTATCGCAAGTAGCTCACGGCGACCCGGATTCTTTGTCTAGCGGTCTCTCCTGCAGCGAATAGTGGACGTACGGCTAGAAATACAGCATGCCTGATTTAAACTATCGCCGGGATACCATCAAGTGTGGCGGTATGGACGCATATATTCAGGTTTACTTGCTTTGGTGCGTATTTAAACATATAGCCTTGTTATCACAGGAAGTGACGAGCACTTGTCTTGGACAGTATGCGGTATGGGGGGTCTGTGGATCGCCCGATCCTGCCTCTGGGCAGGCCTTTTAATCATCGTGTCTTTCGACGGCACAGCGGTATCCATCAATATCGCGTCCCCGCCGCTCGCATAGCACACTATCCTTGTCTAGAGTTTGCGCGTCATTGGCCGCCAACCTATTAGCCTAATCCAATCACGACGACGCATACATGCGGCTTTTCTTACCATGGTGAGAAGGGATCAGTTTACTGGACCAATTGAACTGCTCTGCTTATATCATTTCAGAACTCAGCACTATTTGTCTGCTCAATGTTCACCCAAGGTTATGACCACTTCGCGTCGAGCTTCGCCCTTTCTGTATTATTCCGTGTTGTGATGTCAAAGTTGCGTCGCATGTGCGTCTGAAAGCTAGCATGTGTGCTAGCTACAAGGATATGCATAAACTTTGTCTGGGTCGTGTAGAAAGACGCGATCTATCCGCGGTGTAAGGATTCATCGCGCGGCCACCATATACTTCACCGACGGTGCCATATCTTCTCGAAGGACGCGATGTAATGCCTATTCAATTGACCGTCGCCCACTTGCACGAGTGTACGTTCTAATGGAATCTGGCCAATAATGCTGACCCCCTAATAACTCGATTGGTGGCGCTCATTGAGCACCTGTGCGCTGTGCACCGCCGTTGAAGAAGAAGAAGAAGAATGACATCCCGACGATTGCTGGGAGATGTCGTCCACATCTGATCACTGGGAGGATATTTTTGTCGGATTGATGGCAATGACTATGGTCATGACAGCTGCGCTTAGGCCGCGTAACATGTTGTCCTGGTGTAGGACACCCAATTTCGATTCTCATGTCTCCACCCGAGGCACCCGAGTCCACCGACCAAAGCTCTACAGTTGAAGTTGGGCGGCAAAGATTGGAATCATCATTGGATTCAGGATTCGGACCGGTAATGAATCTGATGGCAGTGGAGACCGTTGCGAACGTCACTCTTCACATGATGAATGGAATAACAGGAGCTACTACACTTCAAGTGCAATGGATTCTTCAAAATAATGTGGTGGCTGCTTTGAAGACAAGTACTACAGTTACGGTCGCCGGGTTTTAAAGGGGGATTTGCTGCAATGATCCTTGCAGCCTGATCGGCATTGATCGGTCGCAATTCAAACTGTCGCAGTGCCTGCTGCTCCAAATTTTGTTCTAAATTGAAAATGGGGTTCGTTTCGTCCTTTGCTAGCTGCCACCACCACGATGATTACCAGGACACGACCGCTGTTTAAAGTATTCGTGCTCGCTGGCTTTGTGACCTGCGTGCTGCTCCTATACACCTACACGACAGCGTCTTCCAGTGCCGACTTTTTCTCCTCTCGGAAACGAGCGCCGTGCCCTCCGGAGGCATATGCAGATGGGAAATGGGTGTATGATTCGATGGCGTCCAACAAGTCGGTGGAGAATCGGGACGACGTGATACCGATGGCTGGGTTCGCCGGGTGCGCGAGCTCCCGCGAATATTACTGGCATATGGCTGCCGACAATGAGAAACAGTGGGAGCGCTTTCCCCGGGTCACCAACTGGCGATGGCAGCCGTCTAGCGAGTGCTCGATTCGGGAGTTTTCCCGTGAAGCGCTTGTTCGGGACCTCGTCGAGAAAGGCGGTTGGCTAATTCTGGGAGGTAGTTACACTTTTGTTATTTATAGCCTTCATCTTTGCTAATAATGTCCAGACTCGATCTCGGAGGGACACTTCTTTTCGCTGTCTTGCAGTCTCTATCCGCACGTCGTTGCTACTCCAGACTATGTCAAGAATCCTTACTTCGATCGGGCGTGGCCTCAAAATCTCTATCTCAATCCCAAATCCCCCCTCATCAAAACCCTCCGCTTCCCTCGTGGATTCAACATCTCAGGCACCCCTCTTGTTACCTTCCGCCGCGTCGACCTCATGCTCGAGCAGAGCGCGCTTATTGAGCTCCATCGCAAGGCTTACAATGACCCTGAAGACTTCCAACTCTTCAGTGAAGAAGCAGCATGGTCTCTCAACTTTGACTACTACATGGATCTGTTCACTGCGCCACTCCCAGAAGCCAACTATGCTACACTTGTCGCGAGCACCGGCGGACATTGGACGACGACGCTCTTCTCGGGTTACCGCGACGAGAGCAAGTCATCCGAGGGCTACGGCATCGCCGGTATAATCGAGTTCTTTGAGATCGCGATGACCAAGTGGGCTACGGACGTGCAACGGCGTCTGTTCGCTCAGGATGGATATATACTTCCCAACGGGCGTCACGGACAGCGGCAAGTTGTAGTGCGCGCCTACCTTCCCGGGCATGAGGATTGCCACGATCACAAGGACCCATGGACAGAGATCCAGCCGATGAGATGGTTCTGGTACAACTGGGGAAACATATGGCAGTTCAATGAAGTGTTCCAGGTGAGCGCTCTCTACGTCAAACCGAATCTTCATTTCTAATCATTCAACAGCGTGTCGTCTCATCGGTGCAGTATCCAAATATACACTATTTGGCTATAGATAAACCAGCGCGGCTACGGCCTGATGCGCACGTCAGCTCGGATTGCCTTCATATCATGACGGGCGCTGGCGTCCTGGAAGGATGGACTCATTATATTTGGCATTTCGTTACACAGGAAGTATACTCTCGGATACGGTGATACCCTCACAAAAAGTCAATGTATATTCTTATTACATATTGCACTGGTCTCTTAATGTGAAAGCCTTGGAAACAATTGGGATTCATCAACAAACTGCTGCTTCGGTCTTTGTGGCGCTTGATTGAAAGACGGCAAGCAGCATGGCGCAGTGGTAGCGCGCGGGGCCCATAACCCCGAGGTCACTTGATCGAAACAAGTTGCTGCTAATGTGTTCCACACATCCATTTTTTTCCTTCCCAAGGGCACGCGATAGGCCTATTAGGCAAACGAGACGATGCGTGTCGGTGTAAGCACGTCAGGGATGATGCAGGGATAGGAGTGGATCAGCAGATTGCCTATAGCTATTGCTTCCGTTAGAAAACCCCTATTCTGAACTTCCCTCCGTCCTCATCACTGACCACTTTCTTCAAGAAATGCAAGTTCGCCTTATTGTACGTTCGTAAAATACTAACAAACTTGTTAGATGATCAATGTTCCGACCAATACAAGCCAGTTTCCTCCTGCCCTATCTGAATTCCTACCAGACCTCCAGCAAAGCAGTCCTACTCCTCGAATGTTACGCCTATTGACATCCAATGAGGCTCCGTCCGATGCCGAGATGGAACAGTTTCAAGCATTAATAACCCAATCCTCCTCCTATGCACGTCTGCTCGCCGAAAAGATATCCGTAACGAAAGACCTCCTAGAGTTTCTCGTCAAACAGAGGAAACAGGCCAAGTCGAACCGCGCAGATGCCAAATTAATACTGCACCCAATGCGCCGGCTACCGTACGATGTCCTGGAAACAATATTTACGTACGCGTCGTCGGGCTTCGACGCTCTAGGCGATTCGTTGAACACGAAATATGCGCCTTGGACGCTCTCCCACGTTTGCCGCCAGTGGCGCTTTGCGGCCCTATCTATACCTCATTTATGGAGCACTCTCGACATCTCGTTGTCAAAGTCCCCATCCCAATATCGACTCCAGCTCTGTCTAGAGAGGTCCAAGGAGCGTCCTCTGGATGTATGCCTTACTTTTCGGCGTTCACACTTGGAGACTCAGGGGAGCATCCTTGATGTTCTATACCCAAGCTCTCCAAGATGGGTCGAACTGAGGCTAGAAGTGCCGATCGACTGTTTACGGGACATGGAATCCCGTGTCTACCTGCCCAAACTCAAGAAGGCTACCATTGTTCAGCGACCGGCCGAGGATGTAGCAGCGATTATCGCTCGCTCATCACTGTTTTCCACGTCTATCCACCTAAAATCTCTCAATGCCGCGGTTAACTTTCCATTCTTCCGATTTACGTTTTATGGACAGAAAATCACGTATTTCCGGTCCATGCACGATAGATTACTGGACCATCTTTACGCGCTACAACACATGCCCAACCTCCGAGAAGCCGTTCTGCACTGTCATCCGTCAATGAGGGCTCTTTCTTACCCCCGCACTGTGACAATGAAGAAACTACGCACGCTTCAGATATTCGAAGCACACGACATGGCTACCGGGGCCACGCGTGCAGCGGACCTCTTCGACTTTCTTGAGCTCCCCGCGCTGAAGCGTCTAACGCTCGACATTCTCCCCACATCCCCTCGCTTCCCGCAAATCCGGCCTTCCCCGACGACGCTCACCAATCTCACCGTCGTTCTCGACCAGGTTCGCTCACCGGCAATCGGTAGCGACTCCCTCGTCGCTTTCCTCCAGACTGTTCCGAACGTCAAGCGTTTCTTCCTACGTTGCGATACCATACCGCCGGATCTAATCCGTAGCCTCACTGCTACTCTCTCATCATCCTTCGAGTCGTCTCGCGGAGATGTACCTCTCCTTCTCCCGAACCTGGAAGAGATATTTTTCCAGGGTCTTTCCGCTGGACTGGGCCACAGCACGACTGTGCTTCTCGTCGCACTGGCGTTGTCTCGGCGGCGCAACGAGGCACAGGGGTGTGCGAATCTCCTGACGATGGGGCTGGACGCGCGAATGGTGCTTTGCGATAATGATTTGATGCTCGAGGCGTGGAGGCGGTTGCGAGAGGACGGGTTGCGTGTGCCTTGTTCGCATATGCATAGAGGATGCAATTGAGGACCGGGGCTTGGAGGTGGGGGTTGGTGTAGGTGGGTTGAATGACGTTTGAGAAGTAGATGGGCGACGAAGGATAGGGAAGTGCAGTGGAGCCGCGTGGGCTTTGTTCTGAGAAATGGAGAAAATATCCCGCTCGTACACCGCGGACGGGTTGTCTTCTGTGGAGCGCTACTCAGTCCAGACTCTCGCATTCTTGGATATTGGTGAGGTTGGTTATTCACTGTGTCGGCGGGTGTGAACTTGAATTGATAAACTTCACAGCACCAGCCGTATATTGAGGATTGTCTTCGGTGCATTCCTGTCAGAACAGAATCTAAGTTTATATACCAGGGTATGTATGGCTGAGGTTAGGATAATGCTATAGTAATCTGATGTCCTCTATTCTAACTCATGTTTAGTTAGACCAATGTTGTAGTATTCATTAAGCAACATATCAACAATTCAAGGAGAACAAGCCCTCGTAATGACCTCAGCAATCGACTACCGAATGAAATCTCCAGGTCGCGCGTTGATCAACGCGATTCCCTCCTTCCTAAAGTCATCTGGCTCAACAAAGGATCCACCAGCATCAAATACCATGTTCACAGCGTCCTCTCCGTATGAAGGCCAATACGGAAGGACATCGTTCGTGGCATGATTCGGGTTAAGCTACGTGGCAGAATTAGTTTCAAAATGGACAACATCGGTTTAAACGTACATGGCGCGTAAACGATATCCATGCCCTCACGATGCCTTTCGAGACCGCCAACACTGCGGGGTCAGTGCCAATGTAGATCTCATATGGATCAGAGAGGTACCAAAGACGAATGGTATCTTGATGACCTTTAGCATGGATGCGCAACTGAGGTATGAACGCATACCTCTTCGTAATGCGTCACGGAAGTCAGAATGTCACCAGTTATCGCAGTCGGGAGTCGCTCTGGTTGAGCGTTAAACTGTTGCAGGCACATCAGGTCTTTATCTTCCTCCAACTCGAGAGGGGCGCCTCACCCGGAATGAATAAGCGGTTAGCGACTGCTGCGTCATTACTTCGCACAGCTGTCTCCTCGGCGCGATCATAACCATGTCTCCCGCAAAACTCGCAGACCGCTTGTATTGCAGTCCGTGCTCGGTGAAGTTGACGCCGCCGTCTCCAGTTCCGTACGGCGAGCCCAAACTAGGGTCGCTTGGGTAGAATTCGAGCACCTTGGTCGCGGTGTCAGCACTAAGATTACGTCCAGTTGCAGTGGCGTCTGTTGGGGCAGTGATTCAGCCGAGGAAGAAGCGTTAGAGGAGGAATCGACTGACTGATAAGCAACGCATAAAACTCCTCGTCAGTATTGATTCCATTCCAGCCAAAGACCGGCGAAGTGCCTTCATCCTGTCAATATGATCTCAGTCCGACTCAGTGCAATGAAGAAAATAAGCAATGTCGCACCGTATTAGCCCCGACCAGCGCAGTGATACTCTTGTCAAACTGTCCCGATTCCAGAAGTTTACTGGGGAAATCGGGGATGAAGTCTCCATCGACGACGGCCGTAAAGACGAACTTTGCCAAGGCGTATGGTTCAGCGATGGCAAACAGAACGTTATACGGCACGGCTCTCAGGCAATCCAATGGGTCGACAGCCGAGGAACAGTTCGTCTTGTTGACGATGTCGTCGTACGTCGCCTGTATGTTTTCGACATCGTCTACCAATAACGTGAGGGAGGAGAGGTTTATAGGGATGATGGTCAACTTACATCGAGCACTAACTGCCGTACCACTTTCGTATATAGCGCCTCTAAACAAGCCCACTTCGCCATCTTTAGCGCCGTACGCGAGACTCTGTAGGCCGACACTGAATGCTCCTGCAGATTCGCCCCAGATGGTAACTTTGCTAGGGTCTGGAAGAAAATAAATGTCTATTCAAGACAGGCTCAGCCAACTGACCTCCACCGAACGCCGCGATATTTTCTTGGATCCAACGCAGAGCCAGGCGTTGGTCCTTCAAGCCAAGATTGGCGTTCCCAGATTCGACAATTTCAGTCGATGCAAGAAAGCCGAATGCTGCCAATCTGGCAATAATTGTCAGCGATTGTTGGACGGACTGTCCAACCTCCGACACCCTTACCGGTAGTTTAAGGACACGGCGATGATGGGCTCGTCCATTTCAACGGACTCCTGAACGATATACGAGAGATTGTATACTGGCGAAGACGATGTCCCCGCGTTGTAACCTCCGCCATATATCCATACTGTAAAAAGAATGTAAGAATGGTATCGCGAATGGGGGGAAGAAAGTGAACCTAGCACAGGCAGATCACGATATTCCTTGTCCGGACGAACGATATTGAGTGTCAAACAGTCCTCTGACTGATACTCCTTTGCGCCTGTTCCAATGGCTGTATATGCTCGTTAAATGTTATTGACTCTTCCCTGAGTGTGACACTCACCGAAAGTCCCAGACTAGAAAAGAGAAATCAGTCGCTGGGAGAGAATACACAGACCTAATGTCATACCTGAGGACAACTCCACCCATAACTTGTCGCATCCCAACCCTCCTCGCCGAACGCCGTATTCCAAACCTGCGGATTCCGAAACCTGAGACTATTCACAGGCGGTTTCGCGAAGGGTATCCCGAGAAAAACATCCTGCGCGAATGCTTCCAAATGTAGTCCGTTGACAGTACCGTTATCGATCTTCACAGATGGGGCGCCTTGTGCAAATTGAGTAAAGTGAACCGCCAGAAGTGCGATAATCCAAGGACGCATCATCCTGATGTACTGGAGGATCCCAACCATCTAGACGCCAGTTAAGTATAGAATGATGGGTGCGCGGCGCCGAAGGCCGTCCCCACGATGGCGGTAATCCTGACTAAGTGGTAGGTCGTTCTTGCAAAATCATTTCACGTCGTAAATACTCAACGTGATCCTGTTTGCGTAACAGTACGCAGCCATAGACGATCTATCAGAGCAAACGCCATATTCCCTACGATGTCGCTATGCTTTCCAGGAGAGAGTTAGTAAGGCGGGCTCTCCAGGACGCGATTGATGTCAAACTGGGGCCTTGGTTAGTACACATATAGTTGACCGGTTACAATTCCGACGTACGTGATTTATGCGCTTAGCATCAAGCTAACCTACACACTAGTACAGTGAACAGACCAGAGTCGAGAGACGTCTGTCATATCTGTGGAGTCATTGATCTGTGCACTAGCCAAGAGGCGGCAGCGTAAAAAATGACTGACACCATGCTGGTAAACAGAAATCTAGGTACTTTTGGCTACCCTACCTACCCTACCCTCAAAATAAATGTAGAATTTTCTCGATTTCGCAGGCAAAAGTACCTACCCTACCCCCCAAATATGGAAATTTTTCCCAAGGTGACCATTCTCGCGCATTTTCGTGTTTTGGGCTCGTTACAGGGGGCCTGGTGCCAGTTGAGGACTCGATGGCATTGCTAACATTTGATATGATTGGAAGGAAGGAACAGAAAAGAGTAAGCAAAACAACCTCCATTGATAAATATATGTAGTGCGATGGCAAACAGTAGACTAGTGACGAGAATAGCGGTGAACTAGTGGTGGTCAAAAGCAAAGAACAGTTCCCCGATCGAGACGATGAGGTGCCCAATTCGGGCAACAATGGCACCCTACCCCTACCCTCAAAATGTGGATTTTCATCCTGTTTCGGTCTACCTACCTACCTACCTTAGTCGGCTGTATGTTCGGGGTTAACTCCGCTGCCGCCTCTTGGCACTAGCCCACACTTTGTCATACATAACGCAAACCGAAAACGTCATCCAAATTCTCGCCAGTTGCGAATCTGTATAAAGGTCGACTGGTAGAGTCTTGGAAGGAAACACGTTTTGCGCGTAGTCAAAGGCTAGTCCTTGGCGTGAGATTGGCAGTGTATTGATCAAGGGCCAAAAGCAACTGAAGAATTGATATCTGGTGAGACTTTTAACTATCCAGTAGAGCAAATGAAGAGCATACTTTAAGATACTCTTGTCCCCATTCACGAGGACTTGGTGCAGGAAGTCAAGAGCCAAAGCAATGACTCGACTGTCGGCCGAGTTGTCGCTCAACGCGTTTCCTTGCATACTGCGCTGCTATACTCAACTCTCCGCTGTAAATCCGTCATGGGCGTCGTATAGATGGACGACAGGCTTGTGAAAAAATCTAGTTGGCCGTGCATTGGCAGCCGCAAAGGTTAGAACAACAGTTACACATGATGGTTTGAAGCAGGGCTTATTTGGTGTGACGCCACTCACGTGATGTTATTTCCGTGTATCTGTCACGCTTAAGCTGTAAAAGAGTGTAGAAGCAATTGAGTGCTGCTTCTGGCTTCACGTAACAACTGACGAGATAATGGACAGCGAGAAAGACGCGAGAAAACGGTGTCAACACAAACGGCAGGCGTGAAAGAAACGCGAAAGTAGGTATATTCAAAGTAAGTTTGACCGCGATACCAGCGAGCTAACTTAGCGAAGAAAATCTTCAGGCCGCGCATTGATCAAAGCTATCCCATCCTTCCTAAAGTCATCCGGCTCAACAAAGGATCCTCCAGCCTCAAACACCATATTCACAGCACTTTCTCCGTAAGAGGGCCAGTATGGCAGCTCACTGAGAGCGTGATTGGGGTTGAGCTGTCGGCGAGTTAGTACAAGAAAAAGGCAAGAACGGTTGACTGTACGACGTACATGGTTCACGAAGGAAATCCAAGCTCTCATTATGCTCTTGGAGAGCGCCAACACTTCGGGGTTAGTACCGAGGAGGATCTCATACGTATCAGTGAGGTTCGTAGGATTACCAAACACGAATGGTATCTGGACGCTTTCAGCACAGACACTCTCCTCAAGTGGAAGCCCTTACCTCGTGATAATGTGTTACACCATACTGAATGTCACCAGTCGCCGCAGCCGGAATTCGCTCTGGACGAGCATTGAACTGTCCCAGTCTCATCAGGTCCATTCTCCTTCTTCCGCTCGAGATTGACCACTCACCCGGAACGAATAAACACGAGACCGTTGTGACATAACTTCGCATTGGTACCTCCTCGATGCAATCATCGCCATGTCTCCGACAAAACTTGCAGATCTCTTGAATTGCAGTCCGTGCTCGGTGAAGTTGACACCGCCGTCTCCAGTCCCGTATGGAGAACCCAAGCTCGGGTCATTCGGGTACAGTTCGAGCACCTTGCTTGCAGTGTCGGCGCTGATGTTACGTCCAGTAGCAGTAGAGTCTGTTGGTAACAGCGATTCAGCAGAGAAACTTCACGTCAAAGGCATGGATGTACATACTAGTAAGCACTGCATAGAACTGCTCATCTGTATCGATTTTATCAACTCCTACCCAAGAGAAGAACGGCGAGGCCCCTTCGTCCTGCGTTGAACCGAGTCAGAACCATGAAAACACTCAGACAAGGACAGTATACCGTATTAGCACCAATCAGTCCAATAACGCTCGTATCGAACTGCCCCGACCGGACGAGTTGGCTGGGATAATCGGGAATGAAGTCGCCGTCGATGATAGGTCCAAAGGTGTACGTTGACATGTATGGTTCAGCAACCGCAAAGAAACTCTCATATGGCACCGATCTGAGGCACTCCAGTGGATCAGTAGCAGAAGCACAGCCGGTCTTGTTTACTATGTCGTCGTATGACGCTTGAAGATGTTCAGCATCATCTGTATACAGACAATGAGCGCGATGAGATGTATAGGACCATACGATTAACTTACACCGGATACTAACTGCCGTCCCACTCTCTTGTATCCCACCTCTGAACAAACCCGTTTCTCGACTTCTACCGCCGTAAGCGATACTCTGAAGGTGGACACTGAACGCTCCGGCCGATTCGCCCCAGATGGTGATTTTGCTTGGGTCTAGAAAATGGAAAGGTAAGCAGAGTGAAGGTGCATTCTCAACGACTCTGGCCAACCTCCGCCGAACGAAGCGATGTTCTCCTGAATCCAACGCAGAGCTAGGCGTTGATCTTTCAAGCCAAGATTAGCGTTCCCGGATGCGACGACTTCTGCAGAGCCGAGAAAGCCAAATGGCCCCAATCTGGCAATAAAAGAATGAGTTGTGGGATCCAACCTATGATGTGCATACCGATAGTTCAAGGATACCGCAATGATGGGCTGGTCCATTTCGACGGATTCCTGAACAATGTAAGAGAGGTTATAAACGGGCGAAGATGCTGTCCCGGCATTGAAACCTCCGCCGTAAATCCATACTGCATAGGGCTTAGAATGACATCATGGAGAAGAAGAATAAACTGAACCTAGAACAGGCAAACCACCACGGTCTGTGTCCGGATGAACGACATTAAGCGTCAAACAGTCCTCTGATTGATACTTTGCTGAGCCAGTTCCGACCGCTACATGTTCCACTTAAATCTTATTGATCTCGGCCTAGTGTGGATGCTCACCAAAAGTCCCAGACTACGAAAGAGAAATAAGCCTCCATAAGAAAATAAAGCGTAACATACATACCTGGGGGCAACTCCACCCATAACTGGTGGCATTCAGCCCTTCCTGACCGAACGCTGTATCCCAAACCTGAGGATTCCGAAGCCGCAGGCTGTCCAAAGGAGGTTTCGCGTAGGGTATACCGAGGAAAGCGTCCTGCTCGAACTGTTCGAGACGTAGTCCGTGCACAATCCCATTGCGAATAGTCGCAGATGGCGCACTGTATACAAGCAAAGCGAGCTGAGAAACTACAAGTGCGGTAATAGAAAAAAGCATTGTTCACTGGTGTATTCCTCCGACTGCAGACGCCATTTAAGCACAAGGTCCCGCTGGTGAATTGAATGGAAGGTCTGTTTCTATGCTCTTCTAAATGAAGAAATATTATTTTCCGAACATCTGAGCTGTTTTGGGTGT
>QLPD01002945.1:0-20928 GCA_003314085.1 Hymenopellis raphanipes
CGGTGACCCCCCGATTGCAGTCGGAAAAATTGAGGTCAAACGAAAAATTGAACCTTGGACTTCCCGCCGGCTCTACACACCTTCAAGGATTTGAGATACCTACCCTCTCGATATTTCTGTAAAGATCACCGTATAATCAGGTGGAAATCCAGCCGTACTTACTGCGAACCTCGCAAATGAATTCAAGTATCCCGCTTCCCGGTTCCGAATAAGCCACAGGTCCGGATTCAAGCCACACCTGAGTCTACGTCACCAATGACCTCTCAAGTCAGGCGTCCGCGCTTGTATCTCGAGAACTACTCGGATGTGGACCACTATTCGGTTGCAGAAACCCTGCTGAGGATGGTGGCGTATATTGGAAGTTCCCGAACTGCGACGGAAGTATTCCTATCGCCTGGTCTACATGTTTCTTACTGCTGCATAGAACAAATTCCTCTCGATAATGCAGGTTCTCACGGGCGCACAAAAACCAGCACAACGCGCCAGGTTTCCCACAATTCAGACTGAGACCAGCTCTGAACCGAGGCCGCTGTAGTACAGTGTGCCCGAACGACTCTGTTGTCCCAAATAAGCGGCCTCGATCCTTTAAAACCTCAACAGATCGAACGACTCCTTTCGAAGATGCGCCACACTTCTTAATCGCTGAAAGGAACCTATAGACGATATGACGAAAAGATGGTCTATTGTTGACTGTGCATTCTAATAGTCCGGAAGACCGGTGCGCCAATTGAAGTCCTCCCATATAATGCCCGAGCTATACTTGCGCACGATATGATAATGATACAGGCGCCATTCAGGTAGTGTCCATCAATCCCGGAACTTCCGCGGTCTTCATTGCCGTTACACGGGCAGATGCTGCCCTAACAGCCCGCTTGGTCTCCTCAACTTTCTCCGGTACCCAGACGGGTTCTGGCATTGATTCCAATCAAAAAGGCCGGCAACATAAAGGAACAATATGACGCACGAACAAGGTTGCGAGGCCACTCCACCATCTGCTCTACAAATGTATTGAGAAATGTTTTGTCGACGCCGCAGTCGCGCAGATGCCGCAAAATCGCAGTGCCTAGTCCCTGTGGTAGACGTAATCCTGTGGGTGGCTGACCGCCGTTCACTGATGGGCTGCACGCCAGGACCCAGAAATAATAAGTGTTCTTGGTTTCGGGGTCTACGACGGGGACTATTGTCTGCTTGGTGCCATTCTTCCGCATCTGATAAACGACGGCGGCGTGGTGGCTTCCCCGCCCGCGTATTTCTTCCGCTGTGCAGAGCGCCTCAGCGATGGGACCCATCGTTCGTTCTGGGAATGCAAGGCCCAGAACGTAGAGAGGGCAATAATAGCGAATCGGTGGATTCTTGGCGCCGGTGGTCGTTGGTGTCATGATGGTTCGGAAGAAAGCCGTGCCGATCTCGTGATCGTTGCTGCGACCGCCGTGCTGGACTTCCTCTCCAATCCATCAGGAATCTTTTGTGTTTTCACCAACAATGCATTCAATGGACTCTGTATACACAAGTCTTCAGAACCTCCATCGCAATTTCGAAGAAATCGCGAAGCAGCCTAGCATAGCTCGGCTCGGATGTCAGAGTCTAATAAAAAACGCGTCCAGAAGACAACTTGAGACGCACCCGGCCCAGTTGGACGGCTTTGTTGACGACTTCCTGCAGAAATCACTGTGGTCAGACAAATTTTGTACCCCGAAACAGGGGCTTTCAGCGCAACGCACCTTGGCGGTGCCATGGTTGTTGTTACAATGTTACAATGATTGATTCCGCCTACACTAAATAATTGTTGTTGTTGTTGTTGTTGTTGTTGTTACACAGCCAATTGGCCCACGGGACCGGCTGGTCGCAAGAGGTGCGCACGCGATAACATCATGAAATATCACCCGTACGTCTCTTGCGCTCTCTACCGGTGTGGAAGAGAGAAACGCGGTGCCGGAATACGCGGCATCACTCAGCACAGCCACTATCAACTTTGCCCTCCACCTCGAGGATGCCTTGCTAGTCAGTCGCTTATTGAAGGTGACCAATCTCAAAGACACCCGCTTTACTTGAGGCTTGGTGTGTCTGTGTGAGCCTTTTATTCGTCCTGATGTGTTATCCTTCTCCGCCTTTAACAGGGGCACTCCGACAACGAGTTTCGTGCCACTAGTGAGTCCGCACCTGGTGGAATCATCTTCATGCTGCCTGAACGTAGACATGGCCTCCTTGCTCCCTGCTTCAAGGTTACGCCCGAGTACTGCCGCCAGAGGATTTCACCGAATACCTTACTCTAGGCAGAATGGATTCTCAATGTTCTCATCCAGGGAATAACGGTTTCCTCATTGTCCCTATTAGCGCCAAGCTGCCGGTAGATGGAGAATCACCAGAGTTTTCCCCAAAATGGTAGAGGGCCATCTTATTGTCTGCCTAACACAATGACCGCCTCATCCCAGAACGGCAAGCTCACGTCTCTCTTTGTGACGACCCTCACGCGCCATTTGGCATAAATAGAACGGGACAGGCTCTTCGCATTCTCTCATTCCCTTCTTCTATCACTGGCAGCTATGGGTCAATCTCTCTACAGCGTTCAACTCGAGCAGTGCGTGTGGTGAAACCAACATGAAAAACACTCAAGATGAGGCGAGAGCAGCATTCGGTGAAGCCCCCTCGAGAGAAGCGATATGGAGGTCCTTTGAGAACAGAGACATCGATAGGTCTACGCGATACTTCCTGTGGATGCTGATGCATGAGGCATACAGAGTAGGATCGAAATGGCTCAACTTCGCGCCAGAGTATCACGAGAGAGCATATTGCAAGCATTGCCCGGGAGAGATCGAATCCATGGAACACATTCTAACGAAATGTCAATCACCAGGTCAGAAGGAAGTCTGGCAGCTGGCAAAACACGTACTGGAAAACAGACTAATCCCATGGCGAGAGCCATCAATGACTACAATCCTGAGCAGCCCAATGCCGATGTTCACAGACTGGAACGACAAGCGTGAGCCAGGGAAAGAAAGACTGTACCGAATCGTAATCACCTCCTCGGCCCAAGTAATATGGAATGCGCGCTGTGAACGGATAATCGAGCACGCGAACGCAGAATTCACTGCGGACCAGATCCAAAACCGTTGGAAAAAGAAGATAAACAGGCGTCTTGAGCTCGACTGCTTGATGACGCGAAGACGGTTTGGGAGGAAGGCGATCCCAAAGAAACGGGTAATAAATACTTGGAAAGGGTCCCTTCAAAACGAACACAACCTCCCCCACGATTGGACGGAGGAGTACGGGGTTTTAGTGGGTACGGCGTAATGATGATGGGAGCAAGGCGCAAGGTAAGTATGGGGACGGCGCGGCACGGAGTAAGTCCCATCACATTCGGTCTCAAGTCCCACACGGATCAGTGCGTAAGGCATTTCCCCGAGGTTACAATCTGTCAATGGCTACTATGTTACGGTACTAACAAGCTTGGTTCAAAACCCAAGCAACCCAAAGACTGCACGTTGGAAGTGACTGTGTCACCGGACCGCCTCTGCAAATAGTCTCAACCAAAAAAAAAAAAAAAAAAAAAAGAGCAGTGCGTGTGGCGTTATTTTTCTATAGCTATTTGGCACTCACCTCTACTAGGAAGTATAATGGAGCTCAGACGATGTCGACGCCCAGGCGATCGAGAAGAAGCTCGGAGGACACTGGCAGTACAAGGTAAGCACTGCCCTTCATTTCCGAATAAGACGAGACTGATCATTGAGCCCTAGCGACCTTGAGGTCCCAAGACTTCCACCAAACTCTACTTCCAGCTGGAATGGATTGCGCACTTACGATCAGCATATTCAATTCAGCGACATGCCCGAGTATCCTCTCAGACGTACGGCTCGTTCTATGCATCGCCGCAGTCCCGCTCTGCGGATGGTGTCGCGCTCGAATGGCCGTTCAACGTCTCCTATCGATTTGTTCGCTGAAATGCCTCCTTATCCCACCTCCACCGGCGCACACCCTGATTCATCGAGGGGTGCCCCGTATGCGCGTCCCGCCGACCTCCCTCTACCAGCTGACGGTTTAGCTCGTCCTGGCTATGACGGGTATTCTGGAAATGACGACCGGTAAGCATGGATTGTTATTTTGCAATCCAGACTGTGTTGCTCATGGATAACTTCAGCTTCAGTGACGACTACGAATGCGACACACAATCAGGCGAGGAATCTTCCGTAGCTTGGACGTTGGAGTGGTATTCGGACAGCGACGGAGAAGACACGTCGCCCTCGCGTTAGAGCTCTCTTGCGTCCGAGCTTGATTTACACGTCGACAAAATCTATCTCGGAGCCAATGCCCAAGGCCAGGAGGTCTATGGATTCGATATGGGCGACGACCGTTACATTTTCGTTTAGTGCTACTTTACCCTCGTTCTAATCATCGTGGTCGTTCCTTTTTCTTATGCTCCTCTTGTTACATGTGTTTACATGTATGATCTCGTCCTTCCAATTCTACTACCTAATACATTCATTATATGTGAATTGAGTGCTAACAAAGGTTGACCTGTACAAGATTTCGGTAAACACGATGGCTGCCAGACTTGGCCCGGATAGTGTAAAATGATTTCAAGGTAATACTAGGCTGGTTCAGAACTTTAAACTTTCAGGCCCATTCCCTTCGTGTCGCTATGTCGCTAGGCTACAACGTAAAGTAGCGCTGGTTATACTGTGCAGGACTTTGGTAAAAGCGATGGCGGCTAGATCTAAGATTTGAAGCTGTGCTACTGGCGGTTCATATACCTCTCTCGACCTCGAAGTTTCTTTACACTCTGACCTTCGCAAACCAATCCCTCGTACTCTCCCATGCAACCCTCGCAGCCTCGACGCCATCGATCGGATGTCCCTCCCCCTCGAACCACATCAAGTCTACATTGCCCTTGCTGTTCGCACCCTCTTCGTTCGATGTGGGAATTCTTCCCTTCAATGCGTGATAAAATCCAAGCCCCTGCTTCGGGTTCACCCTGTTATCCGAGCCGCCGAGAAGAATGAGAACAGACGCCTGAACATCTTGGACGTAAGAAATGGGTGAAGCGGCCTGGAGGGCGGTGTACTGTTCCGACGTGACGGTGTAGGGGAATCTCTCCGAATTATTCTTGGGGAAGAATGGGAAATCAAACTCTTCAAAGTACCACTCAGGTATATCTGTACCCCAAACATCGCCTGCAGAAATAACTGGGTTGCGGAGGACAGCGGCCGTGAACATTGTCGGGAATCGGGAAACAACTGACGTGGACGTAAGCGTAGAAAGGAAAACAATGTAGTACTTACGGTGAGCACCCAAAAACCCGCCATGACTCCCTCCCGATATGAACAGTTTTCCTTCACCTTCTTCAGCAATTCCTAACGTGATGAGGTGTCGCACTGAAGCAATACAATCTTCCACGTCGAGAGTGCCACATTGACCACGAAGCGCTTGAACGTATCGCTCACCGTAGCCGAGCGAACCGGTGTAGTTGGGCAGGGATATCGTATCTACAGAAATCAGTCATCAAGACGCGTGAATAGAAATGGGAACGTACATCCTTCTAGAGCCAGGGCTGTCGTGGCGGGCGTCCAAGATGTGGTAGATGTTCCGTGTGGACCTCCATGAGGCATCGTGATGAGTGGATTCCTGCCCTGGTCGGGGGACTGACGAGGACGTAGAACGATACTCTCCGTAGGATGTCGTTCTGGAGTTTTGATGATCTCCATCGTCAGCTTCGAGAACGCTTCAGAGACTATGCTGAATGCGTTAAACACAAGACTAAAAATGACAGCAGCAACCACATACCATCGCTTGATACCTTGGGGGCATCCAGAGTTCTCCACTCCACTTCCATGCCGTCCTTAGCCGTCTGGATCACGGTACCAAGCATCAGCTCCGGCACGCAGATCAGAGAACTTCTGACGGCAGCGATATGGGATTTGTCGGCCGCGAGAACTGTATAACTGTAGTCGGTTCCATGAGTAGGAGTAATGTCGCATATCGTAGAGTTGGTGGTAGAAATGGCGACGATGCGCGACCTTGAACCCCAGGTCGTGTGCGTGACGACCCAGCTGCCATTCTCGACGAATGGGCAGGTCGGTAGGGATGGACCGAGGAAGAGACCTGGAAACTCGTGCGAGTCCTTAGGATCCCAAACAGCCTTCACGATGGGCTCGGATTGTCCAAGAAGATGAAGACTTGTGGACCCAGCGTGCGCACCACCAAGTGCATTGGAGATGTACATCGCGGCGCCATTAGGCGAAACGCGCGGAGAACGACACGATATATTCAGCGGCGTAAGCTGCTCCCCCTTTAAAGTGATGGGAGGTCCTGTAGTATCTAAAGGGCGATCGAGTGTAAGCTTCCATATCGCGGCTGGGCGGTTAAAGCAACCCAAGAGTCCCAAAGATCGGTCATCGGATGTCCGCTGATATCCCGTGGCTAGCAGGTGCAAACCAGAACCTGGACAGTCCTGAAAAAAGAACTGGCCAAATGATATTTGGTTGTCCGCGGCGGGGGTAACGAGCGCGGACACGGAGACTTCGTTGTTTTCCAAGACGCGAAGGAGGAAGGGAGTAGGACGCTTCTTGGACGTCAGACCCTCTCCAAATGAAGGTGAGTACGCAAACTTGGAGACGTCTTTAGGTGCGTTGGCCTCAGCGACATAAACGATGGCGTGTTCGGATGGTGAGAATGAAAGGGATCCAAAATACTCTAGTGACCGATGAGATAAATCGCGAGGAAATTTTGAAGCGCGTACCATCGGCATAGAATTCCCCATGGTCGTCAGTGACATCCTTGATTAGGATCAAGGAACCGTCCCGCCGCCATATCTCTACCAGTCGTTTCTTACCGCCATCAAGATTACGGAGGACGGCTTTGTACTTGGCAGAGGGGGACCAGACATACTTCACGATCCCAGCACTGGATATGTCCTCTCCTGCTGTAGAGAACACCGTATCTTTGTCCGTAATCGAAAAGAAGATAGTCTTTGTAGTCGTGCGTTTGATGTTACGAACATGATCAGCCACGCTGTACGTGACTTCCAGGCCTTGGATCGAAATTAAATAAGTCTACAGACCAGATTTTCAAGGAGGATACCTTTATATCGCGCATCGGGATGGACAAGGAAGTGGGCTGCGCTTGGGACGGGAATCGAGGTGAGGAGTTTATACATCGACATACTGCTGACTCGGAGAAGAGCTGACACCGGGATGCAATGTTACTTAGTGCGGCGCTTTGATCGCTATGCGCCGTTTGGCGTCTTTGAGGATGGAAGCAAAGCGGACGGCGAAATGGGCCGACAGGCACGACTGATCACGTGCGGCTCTGAACGGCGAATAGGGGTGCACATTCGTTTGCTTCTGCCTTCAGCGATCCTAGTAAACCAGTACGACTCGAAGCTTCCACTTCTTTAATATGGCTGACTCTCGGAATCTCTCCCTGCGGCCATTTGTATGTGATGTAACCGGTGACATCTATTCGCCGCTCGATGGCGAACTGATCTTTCGGCTGCATTCAATGTGTTTGCTGACAGCGTCTCTTTCAGGTCTTCCATCGCGTTTCACGGGACATCAGGCCTCGCTGTGTTCCGAGTGAGCTCATGTACAGCTTCAATGTTAGCAGATGATGGTGTTCGATGAGATGCCCGTAGCCCACCTACACAATTCCTCTTCATCGCCAAGACTCCGATATGTGTTCGCATTGATATCGAGGTGTGTTTTATACTGGTTTAGACAAGACTGAGTGTTTTCCCCGACATTCAGATCATAATGCATCCACAGATCGCAAACGACATCTAACCCGGCCTGAAGCAAACTTCTCAGACGGGCGCTTACTGGACTAGTTGCCCTTGTGGCACAGCAGTTTCTGTCGGTGACTCAGAGGCCATACATTATCGGGAGAACCGTTACGGTACAGATTCGGCCCACCACCATGCTGTCCGAGATGTACAAAACGTCCGGAAAGTTAGGGAAGTTGCTTCGCTTTCCCCATGCCTTCCCTTACCGAAAGCTCGACGGACAATTTCGACACCACGTTAGGTAAGTTTGTTGCCTGTACATAAACTTTGGCTCACAATGACGATGACGCAGGTGCAGGTATGGTCAGCACGTTCGCCATGTACTGGCTCTCTGGGATCCTTGCCTCTCAGGCTTACGCGTACTTTGGCAATTTTCCCGAGGACCGCGCCATCCTCAAATTCCTCGTGAGTTCCAACTTGTCTTAAATATCGTCTCTCAAGACAACTAGGTCGCCGCGATTTGGTCTGTACCGAGATTTCTGATTGTGCCTGCTCTTACAGAAGAGACTAGCATACTAGAGATTGTGGAGGCATTCACTGTGACCCACCCTGTCTACGTGCTTCTCATTACCAACTTCGGCAATCCCGAAGCCATGCTTCATCCACCCAAGACCTTCGCCACGAATACAGTTCCATCGCTTGCAGTGAGATTTCTCGGTACGGCATCTGCTATGGCTTGTTACTCAGGTCACTGATTCGGGAAGCACGGAAACAGTTCAAATGTTCTTTTCTTATAGGATTCGAAAGCTGACTGCAGGAAGGGTCGTTCCGTGCATCCTAGTTGCTTTGAACGCTGTGTCTGTTATTCTGGGAGTCATCATTTCCATCTACGTGATTTCTCGAAGCTCGCTTCTCCAATATAGCGAGGTAATGGTCTCCATGATTCCTATTTCATTCTCGGTGACGTTGGTCGTTGACATTATAACAACGACAACGCTCATTCGATGGATCGCAAGTAGGCGCCGAAACAACGGGATCAAGTCGTATGTTGCGCTCGTCAGTCACGTCTATATGATCTTACTGGCATTCAGCACAACGGCCATTTGTGATAGAATTATTGCTTGGTCCCTCCGTAAGAGGCTACTCATTTGCTTTCTGGTTGCTCACGCACCTTCTAGAGACTGGCTTGCTAACGAGGTCGCTCAATCCATCGTAAATCGAGCACATACTGAATAACTTTAGCATATCTTCCGTCCTTGTACTCATCACCGTAAGTTGCCTTAAACTCGAAGCGTCATCTTCTCACGAAAATGATGCCAGTTCCTGACGATGCGCCACAACTGTGCGTAATCTTACCATAAGCTGCGAGATTCTCTCACCCGCTTGCAGTCATTTGGATCAGTATCTACATCATTCAGCCGAAGTGTATGTATCTCGCTCAGTCTCAAACACTGCCTGATACAGACGCAGCAGTGTATTCAAACTCGTTTCTTTCAAGGTAGACATCTGCTCATTTCCTTAAGATCCGCTGTTGAATGGTCAGCAGTCTCAACGGGCGGGTAGTCCTTCGTGATAATGCGCGCGTTGTCGCGGGGAGCGAAATAACGATCGGAGGCATATATTTCATTCGCAACGATGGTATCCACGTAGGTTCTCTATCTCGAAGCTTCTCACTGAAAATATTGACATCCTCAACAGGGATCGAGCCACGTCATCGACGTTGAACTAAGTTCAACGGGTGTCCGTGAACATCCTCAGGTCACCGCTTCGAAGACACACCGAGAGAACAACGTCCATTTGGATGACGCCCGTGAGGCATATGTTGTGCGTACCGTATGAATCTCCTAAAATTAGAGATATATATTTTGTATAATCGTCCCGAAGAACACTCGCAGTACTTACTATGCATGTACCGATCTCTCGGGGCTTCCTAGTTTGAGGACGGCGAAGTGGATGCCCGATGATGAAGTGACGGCTCTATGGTGGAAACCGCATCCGCCAGAATGATCCTTTGACTGTCGTCTCGTACGCAGGATACTCTTCCTATCGCCAACTGGGTTTCCAGGCGCGTATTAGTGGAACTCTCCCCATTGTGGGAGAAGGTGCCAGGTACACTGGGCTACGCAGCGAATGTCAAGGAGCCTACAGATCCCGATGATACATTTCCGTAATACACATGGAGCGCGAACGGGAAGTGCCAGGATACCAGGCGTCGGCGTAAAACAGAAATGCTTTCCGACGGTGATGACTAGATGAGAGAACACGATTTTCGGTAACACGAACAAACAAACGCGTCTTGCCATTGACGATCATGCTTATCGTCAAACTTGTATCTGCCATGCCACGAGCTGCTCATCTTCACCCTGCCCAACTGTGGACTTGTCCAACCTCATTGTTCCCTTCATCAAACCCATGGAAGCCTTCTATCAGCGACCGCACAATCGATATTTACTTGTTCTAACAGCCACCCACTGTGGACAATGCTGTAGCGGTCATCTCAAAATGGTAAGTCATTGTCCACATAACAATGGACGACTGGATGTCTCGACCCTCACACATTGCTCGACACATAAATAGAGGATGACATCCTCCTCCCATTTTCTCATTCCTTTCTCCCCGCAAGCCCAACTTCAGAGCTATGAGTCCCTCCAGTATTCAACAAGAGCAGTACGTGTCATAGTTTTCCTTCTATGTAGTCTCTCACGTCTTCCCAGGAAATCTGACGGCGCTCAACCAATGTCGACGCCAAAGCTCAGCACTGAGCGGTAGGCAGTGCTTTCTTTTTACCTCTGAAGTAGCCATTAACCTGTTTCACCAGACCTGCGCGTGACAAAGAGCGCGCTCTCGTTCACCTCCACAACGAGCGGCGCCGCACCACTGTCACTCGTCCCTCTCGGGAGGCTCCTCCTCCTGAAAGCCTGTCATCTCGTGCGCTGGTAGCCGTGGTACAGGCCGTGATGCAGGAAATCTTTCCGTAAATACCGAACGCGGACTTTGTCTTTGGAATCCGTCATGGTTTTGAACTAGCTTGATTATTGTGGACCTCGTCCTAATTACTTGCATCCTCGTCACTTCAATGCTATGTATACCTAACCTTTTGGTGTGGCGCTTCCTTTGAACCAACCTCGACGTATGGGATTCGGTTAACGATAGGCTTGGAGTCCCTTCGTATTTCGGTGGTCAGATCAAGAGCACTACATAGTGCTGTTTGTAATAAGAGAGCTCCAGCTCACCTGAGCTTGAAACGACTATTACCACACGCTAAGCTCTAAAAACCCTCCCCCCGCATTGTAACCGTTGTGTGGCAGCCGCAAGATGCTTATTCTCTCCCCCAGTGTGATGACTGAAACTTCCCATTACTGCGGCGTTCTTGAATGGCTCCTCAAAGTTTCTTGATTTGTTTAGCATGCAGAATGGTGGATCCTTGGATAGATATGACGACGGATTCTTGATTGTTGGAGGGGCACGCCGACCACAGCTTTCTCGAGGCGAAGATGTCGACGTAGCTTAGTTCCAGCACTAGTCCATTTGTTTCTCTTCTTGTTCGTGCTACCTCTCAATACATTACCTCATACTCTAATTAGGGGTGTGACCTCCAAGCGCTCGAACACTCGACACCGCCCTCAATCGAATGGCCAACCCTTCGGCAATAAGGACCAAACAACTTGCAGTGCGCCTTTCCGTTTAGGTTCGAAGTCTCTCTCGAGAATATACAGTCACTGATCCTTCCGCCTCAGGTGTATCGATTTGCGGTGGCGCTAATTTGCCACCTTACAGTAAGTCTGCCAATCCCTTCATGTTTCTATTTTACGTCAATCACTTCTCTTCAACATACGTTCATGGCCTCGATCACTACGGACTCTGCCTCCAGACAGAGCTTTCAGTAGTTACATTATATCCATCTCACGACACTGCATGCATTTCGCTGTGTGGCGTATTAAACAACCCGTCTTCCGTTACCACTTAAAGAAGTATAGTATATCCAAAGGAAAAGGCCTTCGACTCCTACAAGCCACTCTACAACTCCAATATCAGAGTATAAAACACATATACGCACTCATCATTATAATAAACATCCATGAAATCATAACCAACTCTAAAAAATCTCTCTCTCCCTCACGCCACACCACTCCCAAACAAGCCACTCCCAGGGAAAAACGTACTCCCATCATCATCGTCCTCCTCTTCCTCCTTCTTCTGGCCATACACCTCCTCATCCTCATCACTACTACTACTACTACTACTATCCGCCAAGCGCTCCTCCCGCGACACGTGTCTCGAATGACTTGATGGCGTCGCACGAGGGGGAGGCGGCCGCGCATCCTCGAATGGATTGATATCCCTCTCGCCCTCTTCTTCTGCGCGTTGTTGTGATGGAGGTGGAGGAGGAGGAGAATATATACTACTCCTCCCCGCCGCCGCCGGTGGTGGTGAGGGCGGGGAATACACGCTCCTCCCTCGCGACGATGACGGCTGTGGAGGGGAATACACATTTCTTGGGAACGACTCTGCCTGCGGCGCGGGCCTCTGTGCAGGAGGAGGAGCCGTAGGTTTATACTCAAACTGCAAAATATTCCCATTAGAAGCGGAAAAATGGTGAAAAGTACGACATACAGCATCGCGAATCTCATCAATCCACGCATGCGCCTCCCCTCCTCTCCCAGATTCCTCGTCCCCGGTCGAATCACGGTCGCCAAGGCACACGGCGACCCAGAACGCGTCGGCCACATCCCGAACGAGCCCAACACACATCCACGCCGTCGCAGCCACTACACCTGCGCCTACAATGGAAATCTCCCAGTTTCCCCTAGTCAAGAGTAAGCCTAGGAAAAGAAAGAGAAAGGAAGCGGCCTACCCAAATGTAAAGAACAAGGCCAGGAAAGCAGGAAGAGGAAGCACGAGCGGCGCCGCTAAGAGGAGCGTCATCTCTGGAGGACGCATCATCCGCGTCCCACTCTTCACCACGGAATACCCTCTAGACGCCCTGGCCGCATCCAAAAACGATCCACCCGCCAAACCGACGTGGACCATGGCATAACGCTCGTACTGCCTTTGCACGTGTTCCAAATAGGCGATGACCACACGCGCGGGTCGCACCAGCAGAGGCGACATCAAGCTCACCCGCGTAAGCGCTACGCCAGCCAGAGCAAGCATCCTCACCCCCGCCAGAATCGCACTGCCCAGCACGACGCTCCCCATACTCCCCTCCACCGCCTCCCATCTCCCCTCTTTTCCCCTCCCACCCATCGTCGCACCCACCGCGACACTGACCACCGCACGAGCTACACCCCAAGTCCAGATCCACATACCCACTATACTCCACACTCGGACGTTCCCCAGCTCAAAGCTCACTCTGAACAGTATAGTCCAGAAAGGTAGGGATGCCAATAGCGCCCCGAGCAGGACCGCCGGGCCGAACAACAGCAGCTCCGAATGGGCGGAAAGGAATCGGGTGATGAGCGCAAGTAACGCAGTGGTAACGTGTATCTCGCGCGGAAGATGGCGCAGCCGTGTACTAGTCCAATATGCGAGAAGGAGTAACACTGCTGATAGCCCACGCACGGGCCATCCGCCTCCGTCGGTTCCAAAGCTGCCTATAAACGCCCATATCGCGCTCACACCGAGCGCCACGGGTACACTCCATCCGCTCACGAGCAGGACCTCGCGTGCCCACCGCCCCATGCACCACATTTGCGCATAGCTTATCCCCGCAGCCGTAAACGTCAATGTCGCCAATAATGGTATTGCTTTGAGTAGCCTTCGATATGACGACGGATGTGGTGGAGTATGGAAGAGGAGGTATAGTGCGTAGATGCACGTCAGCATCAACAGGCCGAGGTATATGCAGAGCGGGATGGGGTCCGTGTACGTGACTGCTCGTCGGGGCGTGTGTATTGGTGGAGCCGTCCTCGCCTCTCCAAATGGATCCGGCAGAGCAATCGACCTTGACGGTAACAGCGAAGCCGTCAACGACTCGTCCACCGCTATATGCCTCCTCTCCTGCCTTCTTCCCCTCTCCTCCACATGCACAGTCCGTTCCGGCACCATCGTCCCCTGGTGCGCTAACCACCCGCCGCCTTCTTCCTCCTCGTCGCTTTCGTCTTCGGCCACCGTATACCCTCGGCCCGCTGGTCTTCCCCTTCCTTTATCATCCTTATACGCAGACGAAGCAAGAAACGGATCCTCCTCGTCTTCATCTTCGTCATCAATCTCCCCAAGCATTAAATGGGGATCGTCCTCGTCATGGGCTGAGTCGGCGTCTGTGCTGGTGAAGGAGAAGAACATGGGGTTTTCTTCCGTGTGTTGCGATGATGACGCGGGTCGCTGCAGCATCTGCGAGGCAAACGCCGCGAATGAGGACGTCATGGTCGCTAGCTGGGTGGATATCCTCCAATAGTAATCGTAGGAAAGCGCTCTATGGGCGTGGTATAAGCCGCACAACCGCGCAAGTATAGCGAGATACGCACTGTCGTGTGCTTCCGTTTCCTTCCTACCCAAACCAATCAGCCCATCCATCCGGGAATACGAATGAGTGGCGCACACACCTCTATAGAAAGCACCGTTCGCCACAAATGCCTTGTTCTTTATTCTCCCAAATCCGATTCCAAACCACTTTTCTCCAAGTATGCGTGCGTACGAGTCGAGATCGAAATGCGCCTCCCTCGTGCCGCGGGTTAGATGTGCCGCGTCGTGTAGCACAGTCAGAGTCAAGAGTCAGACGGAAAAAGAGTCAAGCTAGGAAAAAGGACAGCAAGCCGTGAGTGACGTAACACATATGGTTACGCGGCCCCTATGTAAACCCACGTTTCCTTTTACGTCCGCCCGCGGCGGGGTACCGGCTTCACTCGCTCTCCTCAAGTCGTGCGTCAAATCGTTATCTGCTTGACCAAAACAACGTGTTATTCCGTGCTCTACACGCCTTTCTTGTCGTCAATCTAAATTTGGGTCTCGCTACGGCAAGCCACAACATCAGCCGCGCAGCTAGGTTCGAGCTCGCATATTTTTGAGCCAGCGATTCACTTTTTGTCTTTCGCTCAAACGCCTATTACTCTCCCCACGAGCTTTTTTGAGCCAGCGATTCACTTTTTGTCTTTCGCTCAAACGCCTATTACTCTCCCCACGAGCTTTCATATCGTGAATTCGTGTCTATCAGAATTGGAGAAATGTATACAAACAGACAAAGTCATTCCGCATCACTCTCATGGTCGGCGGCAAAGGTAAGCGTTGTGACTGTCCCTAAATCGCCCAGTGTACCGCTACTACCAATAATCAGTTGCCTCCTCGCCTGCGCGCGAATATTAGTGACCACCCGGCACGCCAACATTGCGTGGATGACACGCTCGAAGCTGCAGAAAGGATCAGCGGGACTGGCTCTCGATGAAGTTGTCCCCGTTCTCACAAGGCGAGCAGAATGCAGAGGTCCGGCTATCGAACGAGCCCGAGGTCAACTTCCGACACTGAAAAAGCCAGAATGGGAGGGACGTACAGTAAGCCTGTGTATCACAATCATGTTGATGACGTTTAACACTACGGAATGATCAATTCAGTGTCAAGCCGGGACATCGAGCAGTATACCGGATAGATAGAGGTAGTAGATAATGCCTGGGGAGAGTGGTTACGAGTGCGTTACGGAGATGCCGAAACGTACCATCCTTTAGCACAACTTTTAATAGCTGTGACGATCCGATGTCCCGTGCCTCGCGAACTTTCCCTTGTTCGTCAGTTGAACCGCACTTACGCCCACAGAGACCTCACATTGTAGGTATGATTTAAGTGCCATTAGTAGCAGCACGACTAGAGCATGTCAGGATGAAGGGATAGCGTTCGTGTACAACGGTAATTCTCACCTACTTCATATATCATCAAGATTATGAAGGTCCACAGATAAACGGGAGTGGAGGCAGAGATAAAACAGCCTTTGAAATCTGGAAACGGGAGGATTTGAACTTGAGATCGAGTTAATACTGGCTAGCCTTGGCAGACGTGCATGACTTACATCGCAAGGAGTAGAGGACGATGCCCATCACTACGAAGACAGCAATGGAGCTCGCTAAGAAAAGTGTGAGCATGCCAACTGCGATAGCGCGATGTCGGTTCCAGACTGCCCAAGTTCGCAGTGTGAGTATGACTACTCAGAGAATGACCTCACAGAGACAGCGAGAGTACTAATGTACTCACCTTCGGCCAGCACAATGCCTGCCGTGAACATTCCTGGTGTTACTGTAAATCAATGCAATGTCAACGGCGAACGACACCTTACCACCGTTCAGCTTGTAGGCGAGTACACATTCATCAACAGTCATATTTGGTGTATTGTCATCTACCAGATTATTAGATGAAAGACATGCCATGACGTGGAAACCATACGCCACAGAAGCAAACCCATGTCGATGAACGGAAGATACCGCATGATGAGGTAGAGAAACTTGGTCACAGTCCATTTTGAACCCCATGTAAGTTCGACCTCCTGCTCCAGTGTCAAGAGGTAGTCGAAGACCTAAATTGACCTTCAATAATACAGACATGTGCGAAGAACGGCGCATACATAGAGTGCGGTGGCGGAAACTGCATTTCAGGTTAAGATTAGTTCACGCTGAGCACTTCCCTATCTTGGAGTATCGTACTATTAAAGTACTAGAGTCATTCCGTTAGTACGGCGCAGTTCCGAGAGAACAAAAAGTATTCACAGTGACGAGTCGTAGGTGCTGCAACGCCTCAAAGAGTGCAAGCGATTGGGATTGGGACTGGGTATTCATCGAGGGATGTGAATGTTTGATGGGTAATGGACACCGAGCCGTTCCTTCAAGGCGGCGTGGATCGTGCATTCGAGCTGTGTAATGTTCAGTTCCCAAGCTGTGGATCAGAGAAGACGACGTTGAGATATGATCATCCGAAGAGATGGAAGCGTTAAATCATGTCTCAACATCAACACGATCAATCAACATAAACACGCTAAGCACAACTTATCGGGGAGGTAATGCACATCGTATACAGTCCGAGTAGTCGAACACCGACTGCGTGATCAACCGGAATACACAAATAGACCAAGCATTCGGAACCACAAGCAGGACAAACCGAGTCCTGAAAGCCGCAGAAGCGTGCTGGGAGATATCAAAGAGACGATGTCATTGCATTCATCGGACAAGATTAGCACAACGCAGAGATTATCAAACGGCGAAGAGAGATGAACTGCGGTTTCATCAGGTGGAGATGTACTTCCTGGGGGAGGCAGTTCAGTAAGGCGCCTACAGAAGCTTGATTCCAAGCCCGTATGTGAACGTACCGTAGCAGAAGACATCCAATGCGGTCCTACGGATAAGCGACCAGATCCAGATCGCGTGGCTAAAGGACGAACGGCGACAGTGGTGGGCCGGACAATATGGGAAGCGGGTGAGGAAACGGCGCGTTCATAGAGACGCGGTGAGCATTGTTTTCGGCTGAACGTTTTGATTAATCTCCGTCGGATTTCCTGGTAGACAAACGTGAGTGACTAGCAGACACATATAAAGGACGACACATACTGTGCAAGTTGGACGTTGGAGACTGCAGTGAGGCATCGTGTATCAGGTCGGGACCGTTAAACTTAAAGGGAATTCGAAATGGAGACGGAACGGAACCGTATGCAAAGAGCACGAACGAAACTAGCTCACTTTTGTAGCGGCGGGTAATGAAGTCGCGATATGCGCATCTGACTTCGTGTATGAATGACGGAATGTACCCCAATATCGACTCAATCACGTAGATCAGCCTAATCGCGATAGACACGAATCATGGCGAATGGATAAGGCGACAACATTCCGGGCCGCGTGGCCACGCCCACTTGTCGCAAGCGCTCAGGTGAGATTATTGCGTGCGCTTAGTGAGACCTTCGAAAGAAATATCAGCGATACTGATTCGTCAGCGAAGGCCACAGTAGAAAGAACGTGCACCCCTATTCGCGGATTGATCGCATCACCTGATTGGACCTGCCTGCACAGGCATTTCGCCGCCCATTGCTTCCATACCAACTCCTTGAAGACGCACGATTAAGCGTCGCGCTACCGAGCATTCGATGTCCGTCTCCAAAACACTCCGCACCTGCACTACGTCGATGTACAAACTCCTTACCTCGATTCCCGTCCCCACCGCAGCACACTTCCTTCCACATGCGGACGCGCGGTACAAAGGTATCCTCCTTGAAAATATGGTCTGTAGAGTTATTTAATTTCGATTCAAGGCCTGGAAGTCACGTACAGCGTGGCTGATCATGTTCGTAACATCAAGCGCACGACTACGAAGACTATCTTCTTTTCGATTACGGACAAAGATACGCTGTTCTCTACGGCAGGACAGGACATATCCGCTGCTGGGATCGTGAAGTATGTCTGGTCCCCCTCGGCCAAGTACAAAGCCGTCCTCCGTAATCTTGATGGCGGTAAGAAACGACTGGTAGAGATATGACGGCGGGACGGTTCCTTGATCCTAATCAAGGATGTCACTGACGATCATGGTGAATTCTATGCCGATGGTGCGCGCTTCAAAATTTCCTCGCGATTTATCTCATCGGTCACTAGAGTACTGTACTATTTCGACCATAGGTTCACGTCACAGGTCACAAGGCCTTGTGATGCGAACCTAATTGTAGTTGGTCACTAGGTCACAAGGGGTCATGAACATGTTCGAAATTGGTCACAAATTTGACATTTACCTAAATTTTGCTCCTTGGGCCTGTTTTTAGCAGTTTTTGCTTCCATTTCATCTTGTTTAGCATGAAAGCAGTGATTTTATGCTATTTAAGTAGATTTACAAGTAAAATTAAGCTCAAAACTGTGCAAACTTAGAAATTTCAGTGAACATAATTTTTTTTGGTCACACAGTTTCGACCGGCATGAACATGGTGTTCAACATGTTCATGAGGTCACAGGTCACAACCCGTGAACCTATGGTCAAAATAGTACAGTATTTTGGATCCCTTTCTTTCTCGCCATCCGAACACGCCATCGTTTATGTTGCTGAGGCCAACCCACCAAAAGACGTCTCCAAGTTTGCGTACTCGCCTTCATTTGGAGAGGGTCTGACATCCAAGAAGCGTCCTACTCCCTTCCTCCTTCGCATCCTGGAAAACAACGAAGTTGACCTGTCCGCGCTCGTCACCCCCGCTGCGGACAACCATATATCATTTGGCCAGTTCGTCTTTCAAGACTGTCCAGGTTCTGGTTTGCACCTGCTAGCCGTAGGATATCAGCGGACGTCCGATGACCGATCTTTGGGCTTATTGTACTGCTTTAATCGCCCAGCCTCAATCTGGAAGCTTACACTCGATAGCCCGTTGGATACCAAAGGATCTCCCATCCCATTAAATGGCGAGCAGCTTACCCCGTCGAATATATCGTGCCGTTCTCCACGTGTTTCACCCAACGGCGAAGCGATATACATCTCGAACGCACTTGGTGGTGCGCATGCTGGGTCTACAAGTCTCCATCTTCTTGGCCAATCCGAGCCCATCGTGAAAGCTGTCTGGGATCCTCAGGACTCGCACGAGTTTCCAGGTCTCTTCCTCGGTCCATCCCTACCGACCTGCCCATTCGTCGAGAATGGCAGCTGGGTCGTAACGCACACGACCTGGGGTTCAAGGTCGCGCATCGTCGCCATTTCTACCGCCAACTCTACCATAAGCGACATTACTCCTAGTGATGGGAAAGACCACAGCTACACAGTCCTCGCGGCCGACAAATCCCATATCGCCGCCGTTCGCAGTTCTCTGATCAGCGTGCCGGAGCTGATTCTTGGGGCCGTGATCCAGACGTCTAACGACGGCATGGAAGTGGAATGGAGAACTCTGGATTCCCCCGAGGTGTCAAACGATGGTATGTCGTTGCCGTCGTCATGATTGGCCTTCTGTTTAATGCATTCTTCATAGTCTCTGAAGCGTTCTCGAAGCTGACGATGGAGATAATCAAAACTCCAGAACGACATCCTACGGAGAGTATCGTTCTACGTCTTCATCAGTACAACGAGCAAGGCGGGAATCCGCTCATCACGATGCTTCATGGAGGTCCACACGGAACATCTACCACATCTTGGACGCCCGCCACGACAGCCCTGGCTCTAGAAGGATGTACGTTCTCGTTCCTATTGGCGCGTGTTGATGACTGATTTCGGTAGATACAATATCCCTGCCCAACTACACGGGTTCGCTTGGCTACGGTGAGCGATATGTCCAAGCGCTTCGTGGT
This sequence comes from Hymenopellis raphanipes, assembly GCA_003314085.1. Classification (NCBI taxonomy): domain Eukaryota; kingdom Fungi; phylum Basidiomycota; class Agaricomycetes; order Agaricales; family Physalacriaceae; genus Hymenopellis; species Hymenopellis raphanipes. Next base: position 19,930 of record QLPD01002945.1, read on the forward strand.
CAATGTGGCGCTCTCGACGTCGAAGACTGTATAGCTTCAGTGCGACACCTTATTACGTTGGGGATTGCTGAAGAAGGTGAAGGGAAACTATTTATATTGGGAGGGAGTCATGGCGGGTTTTTGGGTGCCCATCGTACGTTCATCCCTCCAAACTGTTTTCATTACGGCCTGATCCTCTCGTCCACGTCAGTGGTTTCCCGATTCCCGACGATATTTACGGCCGCTGTCCTCCGCAATCCCGTTATCTCAGCAGGCGACGTCTGGGGCACAGACATACCCGAGTGGTACTTTGAAGAGTTTGGTTTCCCGTTCTTCTCCAAGAATAATTCGGAGCGGATTCCATACACCGTCACGTCGGATCAGTACACTGCCCTCCAGGCCGCCTCTCCCATTTCTTACGTCCAGGATGTTCAGGCGTCTGTTCTCCTTCAACTAGGAGGCTCCGATAACAGGGTGAACCCGAAGCAGGGGCTGGGATTTTATCACGCATTGAAAGGAAGAATTCCTGGGTCGAACGAAGAGGGTGCTCAGAGCAAGGGCAAGGTAGACCTGATGTGGTTCGAGGGGGAGGGACATCCGATTGAGGGCATCGAGGCTGCGCGAGTCGCTTGGGAGAGTACGAGGGATTGGTTTGCAAAGGTCAGAGCGTAAAGAAACTTCGAGGTCGAGAGAGGTATATGAACCGCCAGTAGCACAGCTTCAAATCTTAGATCTAGCCGCCATCGCTTTTACCAAAGTCCTATAATAAACAGCGCTACTTTACGTTGTAGCCTAGCGACACGAAGGGAATGGGCTTAGTTCAGCCTACTTATCCGCGGCAACTATAGAAAGCACCGTGACGTCTCTAAGTGCAGAAAGCTGTTCATATCTTTTGCACTCGATGAGTTCATTCAGCGATGTGTGCTTTGCTGAAGGAATTTCGTATTAGTGCTGCTATCATGGTTTGTGTGTTTGGACAATTCCTAGTACGGAGCTCGCCTACTGTTTAGTATATTGTAT
>QLPD01002946.1:0-10050 GCA_003314085.1 Hymenopellis raphanipes
TAGGAAAGTGACGAGGTCTACAACTGCGCATACGGATGTGATGAGTCCAGTTTGGACCGTCACTGTAGACAAGGATGACGAAGCGAATTACAGAGAAGGCTTGATACTCACTCCTGATAATCTTGTCCACGACGTAATCCGTGCTCTCAAAGCCAGTCTTCTTGCCTCGCTGTATAGCGCGTTATGGCAAGCAACGCAATGGATAGACGTCGCTTACCCTGAGCATCATCGTCATGAGTGCTGGCTCGGCGACATAACAGCTAAGCAGCTTACAGATGTAGGACCAGGAAGGTTGTGATGAAAATGTCACAAACACACCCGCACCCTAGCCAGACAATAACTACCCCCTACAATCGATACGTAAGTTGGATGTACGACAGAAGCGGCGTGAATCACTGACTTTGAATTTGTGGAATTCAGTAAATTCAGGGTGTATCCCACCCACTTCCACGGCGGTGGTAATAATTCCCTGCAGAAATGATAGTTAGAAAAGAAAGATACGTGAACTAAATGTATTGACGGTCAAGGCCGGATCTTGAATGAAGGCTGGTGAATTCGAAAGACTAAGAGAACTTGAAGCGGGGTCATACCTGTAGCGAAGACTGATCGGGTGTTACCCTCAGCATGAGACCCTCATTAAACAGTAGACGTACGCACCCCAAGTCGCTTTAGCAAGGTACGTAGCGTCCCCTTGTACAACGCGTCGGAAAAAGGCGTGTGGAGAAGATGATACCCCCTACCGTAATGAGTAATAAAGCATTCATAGAGGTAGACGAAGTCAAGGACAGTATTAGCAGTGTCCAGGAAAAATATTAGCACGACCTTGAAAACTTCGACCAGACGTTCACGGCAGATGAGAGTTACCCACGAAGGCCTTGAGCCAGAGATTATCGCTTTTACGAATACCAAAATCAGGACGCGTCATGCAATGAAGAACTCGCGACTTACTGCTTGTAGGTCGCGAAAAAGAAATATATCTGGACAATCATGATCCCATAGAGAACAGTGTTTATCAGCAGTCCGAGAAACATGGGTCCATGGCTGTTGCGCAGTCAGCTCTTGTTGAGATGATAAGGCGCGCACACGCACACGATGGCTGGCGGGGTCAAGGCATCCATGGTCGTCGTCGTGGTCGAAAGGAAAGAAGGAGTATGGCTTCTTTCGCGGACCCACTTCCCCCGACATCTGCCGTCCGTGCCATGAAGTGGTTTGAACCAAAATGGAAGTCATCGACAAGGCGCCACGTGTTTTTACACCTTGACGCGTACCATCATTTCGCCGATCCCGGATGTCCCTCAGTGGACCGAGAAAGAAAAACTCGTGGTCTTGATCACATTAACAAAATTTCACTAATTTACAGACGTAATCCACCCTCAATATTGTCATTACTACTCGTTCGTAGGTATCATATTTTCTCAGAAGAATCGGTACGTGAATCCTCAACATGTTCTGCCATGTCCTTATTGATGCTAGGCGCGCCATACTCCACGTCCTTCTGTGATGTTTGGCGGAAACCGAATATAACGTCCATTTCTTCAATTGGTATCTTGGCAGTCTCGGGCTGTCATGAATCTTGTAAGCAATACCTCCAGGAGGAGTTCGCGAAGAAACTAACCATCATAAAGTAGACGTAGACAGCGCCGACGAGGGTAAAGAGACCAAAGAACAAGTAGGTTCCATAGCCCATGTCCTCGAACATGTACGGCGTCGCGCGGGCAATCACGAATTGCCATATCTCCAGAAAAGTCAGTTTTAATCGCCTATATCAAGTTTGTGCTTACCCATTGACTAGCAGATAGAAGCGCTTGCGTGAGCGTGCGCACATGCTGAGGAAAGACCTCCGACGCTACCACCCAAGGAGTACCGTTCCATGTTGGACCGTATGCGGCAGTCCAGATATAGATGAACGCCACAGCAGAAATACCTCCGCTGGTAATCTTGCCACTCGTATTCTGCTCGGGCTTCCCAATACCAATGTATCCTCCAACATAAGTCATACACAACCCAGCAATGACAGCACCCCACAGCAGCAAAGGACGGCGGCCGAAGCGATCAATGAGGAACAGCAACCATATGAGGGTCGCGATGTTCTTGACGATACCAAAGATACCAGTCGTGAACAAACCAGTGCTCGTGCCGGTGAGACCGATGCTCTTGAAAACAGTGGGCGAATAGTAGTTGATCGCGTTGATGCCAGTACCGTTTTGGAACAAGAAGAGCACGAAGCAGAGGAAGAGGCGGTTGCGGATTCCAGGAAGGAAGATTTCACGCAGGCGGGCGGAGATGCTTCCGCCGTGTGTCTTCTCGGCTTCGGCAGCGAGTTGGGCGTCGGTCATGCGGTTCTCTTCAACGAGGTACGGGTGTGCTTTGAAGCGGTTAGATTTAACTGCTATGTTGAACGCGATGCGACTCACAAGCTTCCAGGTTGCGCAAGATGCTGAGGTTCTTATCGGCCTGTTCGATTCGCCCTTTGGATCGTAGCCAACGTGGCGACTCAATCAAAAGTCCTCCGGCAAGAAGGAGCAGACCTGCCGGAATGACTTGGATGGCCATCTTTTTCAAGATGTCAGCTTTGCGAGGTCGTAACGCGGAGCAGTATAAGACACACAGGTATCATCCATTGTTTTTTAGAAGAGGGAAGCGTTTCGTTGACGGCATAATTACTAGATAGAGAGTGAGAGAGATTAGCGACACTTACAGAAGTTCAAAAGGGTACTCACATCCAAAATCCAACTAGACCTCCAACCTGGAGCAACATCTCATACAATCCCACAAGACGGCCACGAATAGCAGGAGGGCTGATTTCCGCGATGTAAATTGGGACACTCAACGACACCGCGCCAACCCCAAGACCAGCGACGACACGTCCCTAGATGATCTGTTGAGCACCGCAGGATGTTACCATGGTGCATCCGACTTACAACGTAGAGTGGAGCCAATCCCCTCTTCGCGTCGGGCACGAGATGCAGGCAGGCACCAATGGTGAAGACAAACGCGGCCAAGAGCACTGACAAACGTCTTCCATAGCGTTCGCAGAAGGGGAACGCGATCAATGCGCCGAGGGCTGCGCCCGCCTGGTACCCAGATACAACATTCGCGGAGATGGCGGCCTTGTTCGCAGCAGTGATCCCGAATTCCGTCTGAAAAGATGTGAGGGCGATGGTACCACCGATGAACGCACTCTACATGATCGGCACGGTTAGCAAGATTACAACCAGGCCAAAAGAAAGGCGCACATCGTAACCATAGAGCACGGCGCCCCACGCAGCGCCTATCGAATAGGCGTACACCTTCCAGTTGTAGACCTCTGGCGGAGTAGGACGGTCTTCGACTTTGGAGAGGGAAGGCATGGCTCTGATGGGAAGACGGTGGGGTATCAGGAAAAAACCTGAAGAAGCTTTTAAAGCCCAATCAATCAATTTCCGTGCGGGGTCAGGGGTGTGGGGAACTGGGGAATGAGGAATAATGTTCTTCCTTGAGATAGGAGCATCATAACACTGACCCTTGCCCTGGCTGACAAGAACATCCTCGGGAACCGTGACCCGTCGGACCTCTTCCTCTCCAATGACCATAGCACCGCTCATTGTTCCTGCTATTGCGACGCTCTCCTTGGGTCGTCCAGAATGCGGGCATAGTCTCCCATCCAAGATTCGTGCGGCTAAAGCTGTTGGATTTAATGCCGTCGAGATTAGCTACTTCTGTCTTTCCTCGTACGCGACCGGTACAGCGAGATCCCTTCATGATACCGCGCGAGAGATTCGCGTTCTCTTGGATGAATTGGAGATGGAAGCCGTGTCTCTTGCGCCTCTGATGAATTTTGAGGTAAGTAGATCCATTTAACTTTCAAGGCCGATGAGAGTTGAACTACTCTGTAGGGCGACCGTGATCGAGCAGTTCACGCTGAAAAGTTGAAGACTGCGAAAGTTTGGCTGCAGCTGGCACATATTCTGCAAACACCTCTGGTTCAGATCCCAGCGGTCATGATTTCCTCCGGCGACAGCTCATACGATCTTGCGATCCAGGACCTTGTCGAGTTGACGGATCTCGCAGCTGCATTCAATCCTCCTATCAACATCCTGTACGAGTTTACGAGCTGGAGTACCTACGTACGTACCTGGCAAAGGTAAAGTTTTTCCTCCTCCAGCAAACCCCGCTGCGGTTCATCCTGTATTCGCTAGTGCCCTCAATGTCGCCCTCAAGGTGGATCGGCCGAACTTTTCCATATGCCTTGATGTATTCCACATCGGCACTTTTCTGATTCATGAGAATTCGATGCATATCCCTGCACCTCCAAGTTCACCCTCGGACCACCGCCAGGATCTTCCAGATTCATTGAAAGAGCTCGTCGAGACACCGCACGCGTCTAAATTCGCGCTGTATCAGCTCACAGATGCCGCGCCTATTCCGGACCCGCTGCCTCCCAACCAGCCCGCGCAAGACCCCCACGCGCCCGGTCTCCAAACCATGTCGCGCACCAATCGTCCTTTTCCTTTCGCGGAGGGTGGGCTACTGCCAGTTGTCGAAATTTCACGCGCTGTACTGGATATGCAGCGCGGTCTGAAGGACGGGACAAAGTGTTGGTGGAGTATGGAGACGTTTGTTCCGCGGGCGTGGTCAGAAGACTCAATAGTTCCGGAGGAATTGGCTTCCGTAGCTTGGAAGAGCTGGATACGGCTAAAGCAGGAGCTGAACCTATGATAGAGACGCGATGTGATGGGTGGATCACAGGTTTGGTGCCCCGGAAGTTAAATATTTCCTGTACCTTAGCGGAGAAACATAGTGTGAGATAGTATGGGGTATTACAGGGTTTGTGTTTGACTCCTGCTTTCTCTGCTTCCTCCCTTCCATGTCGCCCACGAAAGTTGCTCTGGTTACTGGCGGTGCTGCTGGCTTCGGTCTCGCCATCACGGAGAAGCTCCTAGCGCAAAGCTATCGCGTACTTGTCGTGGACATATCCGTGCCATCTGATAGCTCCGAGGGCAATAGGATCGTGCTAAAAGGCGACGTGACGAAGAAGGGGGATTGGGAGCGGGCAGTGAAGACGGTGCTCGACGCATGGGGCCGCTTGGATGTCGTCGTGAACAACGCTGGTATCAATATGACTGGGAAAGATACGCACACCGTGGACGAAGCCTTCTTCGACAGGCTGATCAATATTAATCTCAAGAGTGTATACCACAGCATATCTTCTTGTGCACCGGTGTACGTTCTATCTTATTCTTCGCCGGCGCTTTGAGACCAACGAGCCGAATGGGATAGCATGCTTCAACAGAAGTCTGGAGTATTCATCCATATTTCTTCTGTTGGAGCTCTCCGTCCGAAGCCCAAAATCGCGTACTGTACGGTCACTTCTAGCTCTTGGTAACGCGACCATCGCTAACTCTGTTTTAGACTGTGCCACGAAAGCAGCCATAATTGCAATATCCAAGTCCATCGCCATTGAGTACGCACCCTTCGTACGCTCCGTCGTGATTGCTCCTTCCATGGGCAACACTGGGATGTACGTCCAGTTTCAGCTTGTACTCGTTATCATGTTATTGAGCGCACGTCTGCGGTAGGATGCAACTTAACCTAGGACCCGGCGTTGCCCCTACGCAGGAGAACATTGCCCCCATGCTCGCTAATATTCCCGTACGCTATAGAACACCATTATCGGATTATCTTCGCTGATATCTTACAGATGGGGCGGGCCTGTGAACCATCCGATGTTGCCGCTACCGTTGCATTCCTAGCGAGTGACGAAGCGTGCTATATTACTGGAAATGTCGTTGAAGTAGATGGAGGGAGATGCATCTAAGCTAGCGTCGCCATGAGAAGAAGTCAATGTCCATATCAGTATTACAAAGTTTCGAGCATTACAACCTGTGTTCCTATCCTCACATGCCATCATCCCAATACTCTGAGAGCTTCCATTTTAACATTGCTCTACCACTCGAGGACATGCGTGCACCGACGGGATTGTCATCCGAACATCTGACCCATACCCGACTTGGGAAACGGCCGAGTGTCGTTGAATCGTCATCAGCGGGAATGCCATTGAACGAGATAACGTGTAGGCCGCGACACGCCTCGAAGAACTGTACCGCTAACCCACTTGAACTTCATTCAAACCATAGGATAGTCCATACGCCCTGGACGATGGGAAAGTGCTTTGACAGTAATGATAAAGGTTTCAAGAAGCAAAAATGCAAGAGCTAGCTGCAAGGCGACGCGCGGCTGTATGCACAGTCAGATGGTGCAAAATCTTGAGGCAAAAGGAAGTAAAGTACTGACCAGGTCCTCTACGGTGAATGGGGTTCCGAGGAAGAAGCGCATATGGAGAGAGCGCAGTGGAGGAAAACAAGCACCCAATGCTTTTAAATCTTTATCTGATGGTCTTGGATCGCCCAAAAGCAGTGCCTGAACGGACAGCGCAGGGGGTATAGCACGATGCGCAAAGTCATAAGATCTGTTGACATAGAGGGATCGAAGCGTAGGGGGCAGGCAGTCGGCCAACAGTATAGAACGATACGAATAGATGATCGAGGTTGACGACAGGGAGAAATCGAAAGGGCGAGGGTCTTTCGCGGGACTGTAATCCTCGACATGAAGGGCCTCTACTGCGGGGAACGACCTTCGCAGAAGCTGAGCACTGCTAAGGCCGACTTTCGCGGCGTGGGGAAGACAAGCAAAGAACGAACATCGATATCTTGGTCCGCGACCTCCAAGTTCACGTAGGACAAAGAACTAACCGACAAGGCCATAGACGACAGGCAAAGTTGAATTTGGCTGCCTTGCGCAGATAGGGGAAACCGCTTGAGCGTCGTGGAGTACGCGGCAGGAGACTGATCCACTGAAACGTCGTTTGACGGGGGCATATTGTCTCCTGATAGTAGGACTATCCTTAAGGACAAAAGATTAAGACATAGGCGGGCTATATCATGCAGAAGAACATGTAGGGTCCTTAGAGGAATGCATCGAGTAGAGAGTTCCGCTCGGAGGCGGGAGGGTGCGGAGTGAAGGGATAGCTTATGTCGTCCTGAGAAGGAGGGCTACTAATGAGATCTGCCGCTACGATGGGAGGTTCAGGCCGGGCGAGAAGATGTTGCAAGTTGGGCGACCCGTGTGTGATGTAGGATAGCCAGAATATGATCAGTTCCTGAAGTTGTATAAACAAACATCACAAGATCCGCACTTACCATAACGCTCGGCTCACCTGTTACGTGCAAGGTAGAGTTCTAAATTCATCGAGGTCGAAAGGCTAAACCACGGTGAGCCGAAGAATTGTATATAAAGCTTACCTCGATGTTCACGTTATTTTTGATGCTCTATGATACCTACCTGTTCCGCGGTCCGCGCAAAGAAGATTGACGAGCGTCGATGTTGTTGAGGCTCGGAATCGCGTGGTGGTGAGAGTGCAAGTCACGACTCGGGAAACCTCGGGAAACGCCGAGTGATCAAGTTAACTTGGACTTGTACCACCACCAAGTCATGCTCGCTTTCTTTTTTTTCAATCAATTCTACATACCCGACTCCTTCGACCTTGTTCACGGTCGAAATTAGAATCAGAATTCTCTCTACTGCTGTGTCATCCGCAATCCCGACGGTGCTTAGGGCCGGAAACGCGTGAAAACGCGTCTTGTTCAACTTCGTACTCGTTCCGCCTTATCAATTCGACTTGTGCTATCTATGACGAGGCGCTGGTGTGCCTTTTCAACTCAATGTTATCGCATCGGGGCCGACAGCCTGGGAAGGGTGACGCGGCCTTCCATCCTTACCTCCATCCCCCCCCATCCCGTTTCAATCTGCAGGTCAGCTTTCTTGGGAATTCTTCGGCGGCGATAAAGGCGCTTGCGAATACACTACTCTGGAGGCTTTATTTATCGATTCAGGGTCTGCCTGTGTTGACAAGATTTCGATTTGAACTCGACTTGGTGTGTTCGAGTTGGTATTACAATACCTTGTCTCGACGGGCTCATCCTTTCTCCCGTTCAAACAGTCCCAGCAAACCAACCGCGAGTCCTGCTGCTAGGACTAGTCGCCTTGGCCAAGGATCACCCACAAAGAAGATACCATCCATGATATCTTTGAATCAACTTAGATACCTCGTGCTGCCTTAAAGAGTTGCGTAAGATGTTCCGTACTCTTGTTTGTTTCGCTGAAGATCCATACATCGCCTCCATCGGCTCCGAAGATGTCGTTCTCTTGGATGTCGGTGAAGGGGACGACACCACCGAGCCATGGCCTATTGGACGGTAATCACACGATAAGCGACAGGATCAATTGCCGGATAGTCCTGGTACACTGTACAGGATCAAGTACTTGTCCGATCGTCGCATCAGGAATACTACGCCAGCCACGTGAGTAAGCACATTGTCATTTCTTCCCGTCGGCGCCTCTTCGCTATATTCATTGCCAGGATCCAACCCCCGGATGACGATGATCATGGGAGTGGCGCAGCGTGGCAGCAACGATAGTGGATGACTTCCCATAAGCTTTTAGAGAATTCTAAATGTTTCTGGACCAGAAATGAAATATGTTTTAGGTGCAATCTCTAAACCATAAGGTCAACCTCACCGAAATTTAGGTCCGGGTATATTGGCCCAGACAGGAAGGCACGAAGGACAGAGCCGCCATGCCGATAGGGATTACGGCCTAACATGGCAGGAGGAAAATCAAATTCAGCGTTTAGAAACGCGCAAACCATCTGGCGAGGGGTCCGGAGGCCTTTTCAGATGTTGTATTTCAAAGCAGTTTAGAGAATCGAATGAATTTCAACAACCGTCCAAATCCGGTATCGGAAGGTCGGGGAAAATACTATTTGAGAAGCCCCCTTCGTCACGATATGTGACACGAACCCTACTTAAGAAATGATTAATTTCTAATTTTTTAAGTCCTGTGGTGCAAAACCCGTCGTTCTGTGTGAGTATAGCCCCAAATAAGTTTCCGGAAGGTGGCGCAAAGGCTGTAAAAGCACACAGAAGCACTGTGGTAGTGCCTAAGCACTTTTCCATGACAGGAGGACATACTACCCTAAGGTGCCGCCACACAGCCATCCCCTTGGCCATCCCACCGGTCTGGACAGTTGCAAGAGTGCACCCTCTGTTTGGCAGAGGCAATTGAGTACTACCACTACGCTTCTGAGTCCTTCTACCCCCTTTGTGCCACCTTCCGGAAACTTATTTGGAGCTATACTCACACAGAATGACGGGTTTTGCGCCACAGGACTTAAAAAATCAGAAATTAATCATTTCTTAAGTAGGGTTCGTGTCACATATCGTGACGAAGGGGGCTTCTCAAATAGTATATTCCGGAGGTCGGCCCATGGAATTTAGAACAGAATTTCTGCTCTAAAACCTTATGGGAAGTCATCCAGTGTACCGTTCACATATCCGGTATCTCAGCGTACAAACGGCTCAAGCACTCAAGATTTCTCATAGTGTAGAGCTATCATTGTTTACCATAGTAATTAGAAGCAAAACGAACTCGCGAGTTTGACAAGTACATTGTGGCGGTAGCCCCATTGATGTTGCCCGCAAGCTCTCATGCGTCACCCTCATCGCGTACGCCGCTTCATTCTGATCAATCGACGTTTTTCGTTCTTACGTGCTACTCCCGGAAAGTGAACATTGTTGCGTGACTTGAGTCGATGCGCGACAGGCAGAGACAGCGGTGAGAGGCTGGCAGGCGGGTGGCGGGCGATGGGCGGGGCGGCGGTGGGGGCGGCAGGGACCCAGCCGACGTGACTTGACACAGCGCGCTTACGACACGGTAGGATATCGGGTCAGGAACGGCATTTTCCCGCGGTGGATTCGATAGACTTGGTACTTCAGTTTTCACCCGGCTTCGGTGAGGGTTAAGAGCTACTATCACACTTCATCCTGCTACCGGGCATGTAAGTAGTATAACCGCCATATACGTCAGCGTAAGTAGAGCATCTTCGCGAATGGCGGGAGTGTCATCGTTGGGCAGTGAAAATGGTTTGTTTCTGTGGGACTATAAAGCCTAGAGGTGGGCACTGGCAAGATACACCATCGTCTCCTCAGTTTCTCACTCTACACGTCTTGTACA
>QLPD01002947.1:0-13770 GCA_003314085.1 Hymenopellis raphanipes
GAAGCGATCCTTCAGAGAGCGCGTGACTACGGCATGTGGGCGCGTCGCGGGTCTAACGGTGTGTCCTGATAGATATGCCCCACTTCGCTGAAGTGACGCTCGATGCTAGCTGAGTTGGCGATGGTGCTGAGGAGGAGAATCGCAAGCCTTGCCAGCGGATCCGTACGTGATACTCCTCGCCAGATTGCAGTCATAGAGTAGGCAAGATTCGGTATTGAGAGCTGAGGCTTACCTCGCCTTTGAACTCCGCCTTAAACTCGTCCAGAAGAAGTGATTCACGCTCACATATGACAGCTTTTCACAACAAATCAACAATATATTCATTAGATTTGAACAACTGACTAGTATCTTGACTGAAGGTGACAACTGGTGCCGGTGAATACTCGAACGTTCGCGTCTCGCTGCTCCGTGTGGCCAGATACTATCAAGAGATTGTTACAGTCAAAAGCGTCACCATTCCATCAATAGATATCCCTGGTAGGAATGCCATGTCGGGATTTGAATGACACTAAGATCGGTGGGACACGCACCATGATTCACGCTATGATTCCTCATGAGTTAGTAATCCGGTAGCCACATCATAAGACATACCCTGCCGATCCAACTGGAAGCAGACCAGTGATTTGACTTGCCACCGTTGTATATGTCACTCCGTCGAAGGCGTGGGTGCCAACGGCATTGGACACAAGCTGATCTCTGCCTAGAGGCGTAACATGAAGACTGTTAATCGACCAGTACAGGTTATCTTTACCAACGTCGTAACCGTCTGGGGCTATAGTGTGATTTTGATCAAGGTCCTGAAAGAGAGTGAGAAGTACTCCTACGATATGAATACTACTCACCTCTTCCGAAGAAACACTACCAGTCGAGGAAGTTTGGTGTCGGGAATAAATCGAGAATATAAATGACTACCCACGCTAAAAAGAGAGCACCACTATTAGCAGATGGGCCGTTCTGACGAAAAACACTGTGTAAGCAACTATCAGTTCCCTACCCGTGAAGATGACAGAATCCTGCAACGCACCGGAAATGGTTTCCTCCGATAAGACTCTCAAGACAGGTTCCAAAGTCGGGATCACCATAGTCTTGTCGAAGTTCGATCTAGAATAGCATATGGACATGCTCTGTACTGTCCGCTGGAAGCCTTACCGTCTGGTTCACAAACCCATTTCCATCTCCGAGATTCGCTGACTGGGGATCACCAAGGTGAATTCCAAGACATTCAGTCGAACTTGAAAGTGCGTCATCAGGCTAAGCGGCGAAACAGAGGCATAGAGTCGTACAACCCGATTGCCCGAGCAAAGTTTACGATGCCGGAATCGGTGAGGACCGCTGGTGAACTGAGTCCTGAGATTATCACCTAAGAAGGGTGTTGAGCCGAGTACAGGGTCAACGAAAGATGGAATGTGTATACATTCAGAGGTTCTCCGCCGCCACTACCAGCTGTGGGAGTCGGAGCGTCAAAATTTGGCGTGATAGAACGAAGCGTGGAATATTACCATCATCAAGCATTGAGCCCCCGTTGTCCAATGGGTTAAAGAAGTCGACGGCATCGGTTTGAAGGGGATATGCAAGGGAGCACAAGGGAGCAAGGGCTAGCACAAAAGCGGAGAAGATCCCAACCTCGGTTTTACGCATAGTGGGACGAAGGTCTGAGCGTGAGTGCAGAGCGGTTCTGAGCATGGAGACACATCCAGGACGTTATATAGCGAGTGTATATGTTTAGATTCTGCGAACGTGCCATGAACATTGCAGGCTTGACTGAGATACCCATGTCAATCGTGCCAGTGAATGTGACTTGAAAGCGCATGGTCGTGGCAAGACCTCTCAGGCTTTGAATAGGAATCCACATTTCCTTGTTCGCCATCAGCCCGAACTAAGCTTCCCTTTTACGAAATTACAACCGAATCGGAACAAACGGCAAGCAGTCTTATTGCATCCGTGACCATAGTACTGTGACCACTTGGAGGACCTCGATGCTGCTGTACAAAGGACGGCGTTTACAATGGAACCGACCTCGAAAGAGCTAACAAGGGCCGCGTTGGTGAGAGAGTGAGCTGAAAAGCGTAGCAAGTGATGATCGGTTACATACAATGATATCTATCACATGACCATCACAAAAGGTTCAGAGTGGTTTGCCGACGTGGTTCAGAAAGTTGCGCTACCTCTCTCATCGATCCGTTTTTTACGACCATTACGCCTTACCTCCTTCCTCTCACGTATTCCAATTCGTCAGCTCCTTTTATTGCTGTCATATTCTGTGCGTCTCGTCCATTCTTTGCCATTCTTATCATGGGTTGTCGTAAAAGCCACATTGGTCATTTGCCAACGTTTCTAGACCCCACTGGCCGTCGTATCCTCGCAAAGTGGGCGTCTTGATACTGAAAAAAATGTTTCAGGAGCCGTATAATCATCGCCGGCAAGGCCTCGCCACACTCCGACGACTTATCCTTTCACCATCATTTGTCAAAGCTTTATCGACGCTGGCTGCTTAAGCACCGTCTAGATGGATAACACAACACCCGAAGATGTAGTTATGGATGATTCTGATGATCCTCAACTCACCATACGAATCCCTAATCCCAAGGTTTATATGGCCCGCCAGTCGCTGTGGGTTGGCCACCGTGGAAAACTCCGATGTGATCAATGTCGAGCGCACAATTTAAAGGTTTGTGGCTCTCCTCTCCGCCACTTTCGGCGTTTTCTGACGTGATTCAGTGTGATAGGCAACAGCCAACCTGCAATCAATGTACCTGGGTCCCGGAAAGAGTTTGCAAGTACACACCACTGCCGACTCCCGCGCATCGTGGCGTACCTCGATGTGATACATGTCGCCTCAAGAATCTCAAGGTTCGCCACTCATCGTGTGCTGTATTGTCTTGCATCATTCTCTTGAATCTAGTGCGATAGGAATCTCCCCGTTTGCGATCAATGCGAGGCCGACAATAACAAAAACTGTGTCTATTCCCCAAAACGGCGTAAAAAGGCTGCTGGGGGTAATCCTGCTCCTCACGCTGGTGGATCAGGAACAAGAAATGACGATGCTGAAAGTGGTTCCGACGTGCCGGCGGAGGCTCCGCACGCTTCTTCTTCGAATTCGAATTCAGTATGGGACTCAAAGCCCAAGCAGGCAGCGAACTTGAACACATCAGGCGCTCACAGTCTCGCGACACCATACCAATCTCCTTCCTCCGTTTCGTTTACTATGAAGCATGACACGGGACTGGTCGGCGCGGGGCCTAACCGACCGTTTCGCAGAATCCAGCCATGGGCACATCCTTCCTTCCTTCCCCTTCCCAGTGTCGTTCTACACGGTATCGCGTCTATTAATGCCGCGGAGATGCCGCCGAGAGTGGTCTTTGAGACAGCATTGGAGGACTTTATCAAAACTCTTATGCCAGACATCAGCGAGACCGCATGCATGTCGCTCGAAGTCTACTCCGCAATTGTCAAGTATCTATCCAATCGACAAGGCGCTCGTGTTTCTTCTCAACTAAAGAACTGGTTGGAGCTGCACCACTATCGTTCGGGGTCGACGAAATATATGGTTCTTCTTGTGCCGCGGGAGTCGGTTTTCACGCTGGATCGTGCAGAAGAGGACAAGTTGCTCATGCAGTATCGCATACAAGCAGATCGGCGTTCTATTGAATTCACCCAACCACCACCGGATGACGAGCTGAACTGGTGGAACGCGTATGAATTTGTCCCTGTACGAAACCAGATGTACGACATCTTGGTGTACGCGCACCGCAATCATGGTTCGACGTACGACATGTTTCAGGAGGTTAGGAAACTGTTCATTGTGAGTTTTATAAATTCCTAGTGACGACGATATCGGCTTATTAGCTTAGGCCAACGTAACGTGGCCCATGGTTGAAATTTTCCATCAGCTATGTCCCTATTGTGCGAGAGGGATGGGACGGTTGGCTTCAGGCCCGGGACCGTCGCGTGTTACGCCAGAAGACAGTGCATGATTGGAACGACATACATGTATAACATTTTAGGTTCGGGTTGTGATCTGAACACTACATATTTTATGTGCGGCATTGTACATATCCTGATATTCCGTACGATACGATGACAGACTCTACTTTACTTTTTCAAAACTGGCAAAAGCCAGGTCGTACCCACCAAACTCGTAATTAATTTTGTCCGTTCTTTTATAGACGCTTGGGACGTGCCCGTTCATCTGACCTTTGGCATCAGCCAAGGCAGCTCGGAACGCTTTCTGAGCGGCATCGACAGGACTTTGATCACAATTGTCCATCTCGTTATCTTCGCTGGAGACGAAGAGCGTCAAAGTGAGTCGTCCGGGCTGAAAGATGCGCACGACGCGTTGGACAAGTGTCTGGAGATCAGGAATGAGATCGCTGCTGGCGTGCTTGGCCCTGAACGGAGGAAGAGGTACGTTGCATTCGAAGCTAGCGTACGACCAGCCTTCCTCTGGAGTAACATGAATGGTGTAATAACCTTCACCAGACTCTGGTTGATGGCCGGACTCTGCTAAAGATGGATCTTGGCCCCAATTGATCAAGGCGTTGGATGAATACCCGCAGGGAGAAAATGAGTAGGCGTCTAGGGCGGTAAGTTGAGAAGGGAATATGTCGGCAATTCCTAGTGATTGTGATAACGATAAAGCATGTGCGGATGGATCCTCGGCAGGAGAGGAAGGGAAGAAAGCCTGGCGGGCGGTCGGGGATAGGTCACTCATGAGGATCTCAATGGTGCAGTCGGGAAAGTTTGCACCACCACAGGCCATCCCTGCGGCAGAAGGTGCGCGCACCAAAGGACTAGCATCGTCTTCGGTTGGGGAGGTCAAGTAGAGCAGCCAATGATCCCCATTGACCTTGCCAACGGTATACGCAGCGCCGTTCGCGAAG
Organism: Hymenopellis raphanipes; assembly: GCA_003314085.1. Lineage (NCBI taxonomy): Eukaryota > Fungi > Basidiomycota > Agaricomycetes > Agaricales > Physalacriaceae > Hymenopellis > Hymenopellis raphanipes. The sequence goes on from QLPD01002947.1 coordinate 4,881, forward strand.
ATATTATCGAGAAATTCAACTTCATATTTCCAATCGCGATGGGGACCAACTTGACGATCGGGGAACATGAACGATTTGCGCGAATAGAAACACCTGTACACGGTTGGCATATTCGCGTGAACGGATGCGATCTCTAGAATACGCGGCAGTCCGAGTAAGTTGAGGGTGGTTCCGCATGTCTTGAGAATGAGACGATGGGGAGATACGAATAGGGAAGATTCGCTGAGTGATAGGTTAGCCAGGCCCAAAAAGGATAAAGCCGAGTAGTAGGTTCACCTAAGGAGATACGCATCCATTTCCGCGCCCTGGACGACACTCAGGACCTTGCATTTGACAATATCGAGCATGTCCTCCCAGACCTGCCTATCTATCTTTCGCAGACCAGTCTTTCCATCTACTGAAGACTGTGCATCGGGCACAGCTGCTGGAGATGGGGCAAACCAGATCTCCAAAAGTTTTTCGGGACCTTCAAAGGGGGCGGAAGCGGTGTCGTCCATTAAAGTAGAATAATCGATGCTATCGAGGGACAGATAAATAGGATAGAGGCAGGGGTTGTTGTGAATGCATGTAACGGTAAAGCGTGGGTTGAAAATTCATGCAGTGATGGGGAGCAATTTGGAACTTATTCAAACTCCGATTCTGTTGGAACCGATTAGATTAGATTAATTGCACGTGCTCAAATTTCCCTTCTTGCCGACGTCCTGCGTCACGGCCATCGACGGCTGTACAGTTTCTCTCTCTTCCAGACGGCCACCATGTCGCGCAGGTTGCTTCGTCTACCGTTCCTACGTACTTTTATTCCGCGCGTCTCAGCTCCAGTTCTTCCCATTACCAGACAGTCAGCCCTCACAAATACTCCTCGGCCAACCCATTCACGCCTTTTTTCCAATTTTCCTGCTCGTCTCTCGCCTCCAACATCTCCTCGCTCCGCATCCCCATCGTCATCCGACTCTTTGCCCCCCAATGCCTCTTTTACACAAAAAGCGAAACATCTTTTTAAAGCATATGGCGGGTATGCAATAGGTGTATATTTTGTATTGGGTGTTATCGACTTTGGCGTTGCATTTGTCGCCATAAACCTAATAGGTGCCGAACCCGTCTCTCAGTTTGCATCCTACGCAAAGGACGCCGTTCTGGGTCTTGTAATGGCTCCGCATCCGACTGAACCCGGACGAGAAGAGATGGATTCAACCGTGAACGCAGCCACTGGTGGCGGACATGATGGTCTTTATGCCATGATTATCCTTGCATACACGGTTCACAAAACTCTATTTATGCCACTTCGGGTTGGGTTGACTGCAGCCTTCACGCCAAGATTGGTGCGCTGGTTGAGGACAAAGGGCTGGGCAGGCGGCGCCGGGACACTGAGGGCAGCTGAGGAGATGCGAGATAAACTTCGACGACGCTCAACAGACCGCTCATAAATTACTTGCGACTTAGGTGAGTTACTCTTGGATCATACAATTACATTATCCTTATTTCTCTTGTCCAGTAACTATTCAAATACACTCAACTCTTGACTTAATCACACACATCAGGTGCTCGCAGGCACCTCGTCCTCTGCAGAATGAAACGCGTTAGTCGATATGCCTTTTAGGAGGATGGAATACACGGACTATGCAGGATGCCCTCTTTGATGAGTTCTTCGGCTTTGGGGCGCTGTTGTAAAGCATGATCCAGTTTGTCCTGTCGTAGAATATTGTAATTCATCATTCATCCTTGGGAAAGTGTACTCGCCTCGAGCTGTGACCGCTGAAGCCTCTCCTTCGCCGCGACAAGCGCCGGCGAGATGCCCTTGTCATCTAATTTATGTATGAGTCCTTGTCTCCAAGATTGTTCAAGCGCAAGCACCTTTAAGAATGTTGCGCTCAATGAGCTCCTCCTTCTCTGGGCGTTCGGTAAGGCGCTTCTCGAGCTTGTGGATCATATCCTGATCGAGGGACGGGCGACGAGTGTGTTCGGTAGCTACTAGGGATAAGCTGCAAAAGTTTCCATAGCAGTAAGGACGTACACATTGATTCGATGGTGGTGGTTGAAGATGAGAATAGACTTATAGGAGGTTCGATTCGAGAACAGGCCTCTGTTACCCACACGTCACAGACATTTCCACGATCAAGTGCCACAAAATGAAGGCAAGAACCGCTGAAGATCGCAAGTTGAGGCAAGTACAGCAGGATATGCGCGTTTGTGAGCACCGTAACTCATTGAACATGTAGGCGGTATCTAGATTCTATCGAGTTCATTGTAATACCGGAGATTCGTTGCTGCGTGGTACATGATATTAGATCGTGTGCAATCATCAGAGCTAGGACGCGACTCGCGGCTCAATCGACGCGTCCAGTTACCTTTACAGACTTCTGTGTAATCGACAATGAATCCACTGATAATCCAGACAACTTCAACCAGATGCAGAATCCAAACGTCGATGAATGCCTGGGCCTCAAAGCGTTCCGAAAAGTCCCTCAGGATATGATATACACTACCTGATGAACTGTAGTGATTCAACTAATGTGGAGACAGCAAGCATTGTCGATTGCTTTCATGGCGGTGTTACCAAAATGGGAAATGTCGGACCTTGATCGAAACGTGACTTTGTTCTTAACCATCACCTCACATTCACCAAGTCTCTGCAATGCCACCGACACGACGGACTAGAGGCTCAAAGGATACTAAAGAAGAGACTGCGGTAGAGGAGCAAAAGTCTGAGAGCATGGAGCAGGAGGCTGTGATGGAAGAAACAACTGGTGAAGGAGAGGATTCAGCCATGGTTGACGGAACGAATGACGACGACGAAACTCCTACCCCGGACGGAGAGGAAAAGAAGAAGCCGACGATGGAGGAGCGACAGAAGAAACTGGCACAGCTCCGGAAACGGTTGGTATGTTAACATGAAAGCTTGCCTTGACGATCGAAACGCTAATAACCTGTAGGTCGAAGGGACGAAGGACAATCGCCGGTCACTTGTCGAAGAAAGCGCCAAGTCGAAAATCACTGCTCGTGATGCTGCCCGTCTGGAGAGACAGCGGAAGCTCGCCGAAACTCTCAGAGCAAAGGCTGACGCCGAGGAGCGAGGAGAAGACGTTGAGCGAGACAAGAATTGGGAATGGACCATTGAGGAAAACGACAATTGGGAGAAGAAACTTGCACGAAAGAAGCGAAGAGCAGACTTTGAGTTTCACGGTATGTTGTATAGATTTGTTGAAGATGTTGTTCTAACGCATAATTCAGACGACGCACATGCAGCCCGGAGGCGGTACAAGAAAGATTTGGACTTGATAAAACCAGACCTTGTCGCGTATAACAAGCAGAAAGAGGTAGCAATGGGTCTCGCACCTGGGACATTGACGTCCTTTAACCCGACTCAAGGCTCATCCTCGGCAGTAAGAAATCGTGTTCCTCCTGTTACTTTCCTCTAACACGATTATCCAGCTTTTACCCACTAGTCTTGAACAGCAGCTGGCTGCTGATAATTTATACCGCGACGCCAACACACTTATGTACGGAGACAGCAAACCCTCAGAAGATGCTATTGACCGTGTAGTCAAGAAACTTAATCTTGAGTATGTATCTGGTCATTTTTCTGCATTCTTAACTTTACTCACGTCGCATAGCGCGGACAAGAAGAGCAAGTTTTCACGGAAACGGAACAACGAAGAGGAGGGCGATATTACTTATATCAATGAGCATAATCGCGTCTTCAACAAGAAGGTTTGTGCATTGGTGTTGCTATCCGTCATTTGCTCAATGGAATACTACAGATTTCGAGGTACTATGACAAGTATACTACGGAGATTCGGGCGAGTTTCGAACGTGGTACCGCCTTGTAAACATGGACCATTTTGTATTTCAGCTTGTTCTCGGATTTCAAGGGTATCGAAATCGATGTACAACGGCAAAGGTGTAAGGATAAAACGAGTCGACAAAGATACAGGTATGAACATAGCTAGACACCCAGCCAAAAATCGCATCCAATCTCCTTCGTCTCTCTCTTTATGGCCTCTCTCGCCTTGCGCGCGCGCTCCTGTCGGGCAACACGTTCCTGCCTACAGATCTCCACCAGTTGACGAGCATCCTCAATGTTTTCTTTTACGCGAGATACTTGTTCTTCAACGTCGGCATCCAGTTTATCCAGCAGATCCAATAATGATATGATTGCGTGAGGCGGAATATTGACAAAAGAAGTGTTGGGAATGTCAGGTAGAGGCTTGTTGAGATTGCCTTGAAGCTTTGAGCGTGTATAGCTAGAATTGGCGGAGAACTGTCTAGGCGGTCTAGAGAGTAAAAGGGAGACTATGTCGGCGGATGACAGTGGATGATGGCCTGAATGACCAGAGGAAGAGGATGATGAGGACGATGACGCTGAAGACGACGAGTACTCTAGCAGCGGAAATAGAGGAGATTGAGGAATATCGAGGTTGATAGCAATGACCATGATCGTGGTATGAGGAAGAGGACGACAGTGTACGTGTGACGTAACGCCTTTACTCTGATTCGCTCGTCCATGTCGCTCACAGCGGCGCGACTTGCTCGACGGGCGGTTAGCTACCGCCTGCTCGCTGCCCCTTCTGCTAGACAGTATTCTTCTCATTCCGATGAGCATCACGACGAGCATCACCACGAGGACAGCACGGTTTATCCCGAAGAAAGTATGGTTGCATGTATCATCGAGCTCATTGGCAGCCATGCTCACTAACGGTGTATAACAGCCTTTTTCAATGCTTTTTGGGCCAAAGTCGTTGTTGGTTCTGCGACGGTCGCGCTCGCCTACAAATTCGCCCCTCCTCCCGGCAAAGATGTATACCTGACACGGTGGATCGACATGTATTCGCCTGATGTGCAGAAGAATTTGGATTACAACTTGACGAATGCGCTGCTTGCGAAGCAGACTGCAGATGACCGGTTAACCTTTTACCATGCCCGACGCCCGCAAATCCTCCGAATGCAAGCGCCACAGTGCGTTGCTTTTTCTCTTTCCCTCTGACTTGAGAGATGGCTTACGCCAAAATATACAGGATGCTTAACAATGGGTCGCCTTTTAATATGGCTGTCGGATTAACGGTTGATCTAAGCGAGATAGAAGTCAAGTCTGGTTAGACGTAGACGCTGGCTGTAGCGGTTGAAATGTACCTCTTGAACTCTAAACATTGAAGCAGAATGAATGGTTGGTATACTATTGAAGTACTACTTGAAATATCGCGAAGGTAGCATGTATAGCACGTGCTGCTGTATTGGCGTGTTTGAAATTTGTTGAAACGTTGAGATCAACGTCGTCCTCGCCGTCATTCCCTCGTCCTTCTTCATCGTCGTGGCCATCGACCACGACGAAATCCGCTGGTTCACTATTATATCCTAATATCATATCATGCCGACAACACATATTCCACGACGATGGCTCGTTCCCCTCTTGTTCTCCAATACCGTCTTGGCCTCTCTCCCTCTAGTCGACTTTGACCGAATGGGCAAGGTTGGTCTTGCCGGTACATTCGCAGGCTTGGACTTTTTCCAAAATTCCTCCTTCACCTATGATTCGGCCACATCAACCTTACTCTCGCGTTCTGCAGATGGCCAGCTGTCACCCTTGGCATCCACGAACAGTGGCGGTCGTATCACAACGGGATGTGCCCTCAACGACGTATTCTATCTCGCCGGTTCCTTCTCTTCTATTGGCTCGACCTCTGCAAACAATGTCGCGTCATACACACCGTCCAAGAGCGAGTTTGCGTCGCTGGGTAGCAACGGACCTAATGGCCAAGTTGACGCGGTTTTTTGTGACGAGAAGAATGGAAAAGTATGGTTTGGTGGCGACTTCAGCTCGCCTGGCACATCTGTAGCCGTTTGGGATCATAGCGACAGCACATGGTCTAAACCACCTTTCTCTGGTCTCTCTGGTGCAGGCTCCCGCGTGTTGTCCATCACTTCCAACTCGTCAGAGTCCAGCATCTTCTTCGCCGGATCGTTCATTACATCCTTCAACGGCAACGGCGCCGTTATCAATGGCACAAACAATCCCAACGTTCCTTTCTCTGCTGGAGCGACCCCCTTTTCCTCATCATTAGTTCCCGTCCCACTTTCCAATGCTGAAATCGTCGCCTCGCCTTCCACAAGCGATTCCAATTTCAGCAATGCCCAGCGTATTCTCTGTCCCTCAGGTTCAGATGGAGCGGGTAACACATGGTTCGCTGCTGATGGAAATACCGCCGTCGTTACAGTTCGGGCATTTTCTTTCCTAAGTGCGAGCGGCGTTCGATTGGGGAACACATTTCTGGAGAACCACGGAACAACGGGTTTCAGGTATGCAGTACATCATTCTCTCGAAAGGTTAACTCATGTATATATCTTTAGCGTAACGACCATTCCAGACAACAATGTTCGTACGATGAAGTACTTGGATCCCGAGACAAGGGAAAATGTTACATGCACTGATCCCTGCCCACTTTCCACCGACTCTTCCCTTCTCTACCAGGATTTCCTTTTCCAAGACGAAAGTCAATCGATTACTGGCGTGGAGATAAAGCTATCGAAATGGACCGGTAATGCGCCCGGTCTCCATATCCTCCAGATACTTTCCTCCGGCGCCTTCGCATCTGCTGTCAGTGACGATAATGGGCAATCGTGTTTCGCTCCACAAGCGTCGGATTCGACCCACACAGGCGATTGGTCGGTCAAAGTTGCAAACACAGATATCTCTGGTACTACTCAGTCGGTGCTAGTATCGACCGTTGCTGTTGGCACCTCGGCCTCCAATAGTCCAAGCGTCACTTGGAATCCTTACGTGTCGGCATCTGGCGAGTATACCGTCAACATGCTCGTTCCAGGCTGTACCAACTTTCAGGACTGCGATCTCAGAACAACTGTCACGGTCACTGTGTTCTCCGGTGTCGGACAGCCGTGGGTCACCCAAGTCTCTCAAGCACACCAAGAGGATACACCAGTCACGATCTATACTGGTCCCATAGTTCCCTCAACCAACGATTTTGTCATGACTGTCACTATGACTCTTTCGGATAGTGCTTCAGAAGCTGGATCAGGAGGAAACTACGAATTGGTCGCAGATCGTATCGAGTTGATTCTTACGTCCGCCAACATCTCTTCCGATACCTCCACTAGCGGCTCTGGTAGTGGTAGCTCGTCCTCAAAAAGTGGCTTTGGCTTTTTCGAATGGCCTCTCAGCTCTGGCTCCGACTCTGATGCCACCCATACGCTACCCAATTCTACGGAAACATCCCTCGATGGCGTTGCTTTTGATCTGTACACAGGGATCGGCAGCAACAGTGTGACATCGTCGTCCAACTCTGCGATTGCTGCTGTTGCCCATCACTCGTCCGGTGTCATCTTCGTTGCAGGGAACCTGACCATTTCCTCTGGAAGTGCTTCTGGTGCCAAGAACATTGTTGCTTTCAAAGATGGCAAACTCGTTGGTGTCAATGGTGGAGGTTTGAATGGACCTGTCAGTTCCATGGTTCTCGTCGGCGATAGTCTCTTTGTCGGAGGCTCGTTCGATGATACGTCTTCTACATCGACTGGAAAGTTGTCAAATGTGGCGGTGTACAATGTCAAATCAGAGGAATGGTCACCTCTAGAAGGTGGTGTAAACGGCCAAGTCGCATCGTTGGGGTACAACAATGGCCGGGTTCAGGTTGTTGGGAGCTTCAGTGAGGTCTCCAGCTCGTCTGGTGGTTCGTCTACCTCCGCTGGTGGCCTCGCATCGTGGGACGTTGATGCGAAAGCGTGGGTTAACAGTGGAGGGTTCCTTCTCGGCGACATGACGTTCGTTGGCAACGGCACATCGTCCCTGCAATTCGTTGCTGGCAGCGTTCGTGCTGCGCAAGCGTTTGGCGCATCTGGCATGGTCTTTGTTCAGAACAGCGGAAGCGATGAACCAACCGTTGCTGCCCTCGATCTTCAGCTCGATGGAAATGTCAGCGACTTGGCAACTTCGTCGAGCTCCTCGAATGGCAAACGAGAACACACCAACAGGGCCTCAGTCTGGGTTCCTAAACAATTTTCCAAGCTGTGGTCGAGGCAATCATCCTCCGACCTTGCTTCGTTACCCGAATCACTTCCGGCTCCCGCCCCCGCCGTCTTGGCTGGTGCATTCTGGACGAACACCAGCTCTTCGAAACAAGTTGCCGTGATTGGAGGCAATTTCTCTTTCTCGAGCGGTGGAAAAGAATTCACGAGCGTTGCGATCTACGACTCTGAAACAGACACTCTCACCGGCCTCCAGGGTTCGCAAATTGACGGCATTGTACGCACCTTATTTGTCGCTGGCGATTCTCTGTACATTGGTGGCCAGTTTGCCTTGACTGGCGAAAGCCAAAATGGATTCGCCATCTACAATCTTGCTTCCCAGTCGTGGGATGTGTCAGGACTACAGCCTCTCTCCGCCGACTCCGGCGCAAACGTTACCGTTCACTCCATTACGCAGTCCTCCTCCAAAGATAGTGCTGTTTTTGTTGCTGGATCGTTCGCGCAAGCCGGTTCTCTGAGCTGCAGAGGCATTTGTTCGTTGGATACTTCTTCTAAGCAGTGGACTACTCTCGGCGACGGCATCAAAGGAGAAGTTTCGACTGTTGTATATGCTGGAGTTCGTAATTCATTTTTCATCTCTCACCTTGAATATTGACCTTTTCGCTTAGGTCAACGATATATTACTTATTGCTGGTGGATCTATTGCTCTATCTGGTGGCACGTCCGCCAATGTCGCCAGTTACACCATCGCCAATTCTACTTGGACTGCTGTTGGTTCTGGCAGCGACATTCCGGGTCCTGTCACAGCTGTAGAGGTCAACTCTGCAAATGCAAACAGCGTGTTCGCTGCCGGAAAGTAAGAGTGTTCTGCGTTAGCCTCTATCAATGACTGAGGTATCTTTTCTTCAGAACTACTGGT
>QLPD01002948.1:0-17727 GCA_003314085.1 Hymenopellis raphanipes
ATTCGCTCCCTCGGCGTTCACCAGCTATCAAAATTTTACAAGGAAAAAGTATCCAGCCACGACTTTATAACCTGCCTTACCGCTATCCTTACCCTTCTTCCGCATATAACTTCATTGACAGTCGACTTTGGGGATTACAATTGGGAAGAGACGTCTAATCAGCCTTTAGTCAACCTGGTTCACAGCTTCCTACCTCGTAGACCCCTTACGAGTCTCGACTTCGTTGGTCTTAGCCATGTGGAAGACTTCGAGCGCGTCTTTGCGCTTCTAAAAGGGACCAGCGTCAGGAGAATCAATGTCGACAGCTACAATGTTTGGATTGCAGATGAAGTTGTTGAACCCGACGGTTCTGCTTTACAACTTCCGCTTGTCGAATGCATTCGCGTCGAGATACCACTACACGAGCAACGGTTCCACTATTGGCTCTCTCAGCGACGAGCTAGCTTCCCCAACCTCACGCGTTTCGAGATTTTCATGGCCCGTGCCGATGATCTAGCACGGTGGTGTGATTTGCTGCAGACGGGATTTCCGTCGGTGAAGGAGTACAGGTTTGACGTCCCCTGTGGTAAGCGAACGGCCATTTACTGCGGTTCATCACACTGACGATGCCCTAGATTTTTCCGATGACGAAGATGATACGGATATCCCAGAGGAAGACGCGTACCGCGCACTTCCTCTCAGTGGCCTCCCCATTCAGCATATCCAGTTCGGTGTTGTTAATGCTCGTTACAAACCGAGTGATTTCTTCGATCTGGCGAAGGAGCCGAAGTTTGTGGAGTGGTGGGTTTCTGTATTCTCCGCCCTTGAACGCGATAAAGCAACCATCCATTTCACGGAGCTTACATTCACGTTCACTGATCTGTTGCATAAAAAGCGCATTTCGGCGGCATGGAACTCACTTGACAAGGCTCTTTCACGGAAGTTCTTCAGTCGCGTGGAGCGCATCCACTTCGAGACCAAGGTGGGATATATCATAACTGACACGGATGTGGCAGCCAAGATACGGTTAGCAATGCCACGACTCGCCAGTAGAAATGTTCTTTGTTTTCCTTAGACCGTAATCCAGGAAGGACTGAGGATATTAGTCAGCATATGGCCTACCGAAGATGTTGAGAATTGTGTTTGTAGAGATTGATATACATTGTTAGGAATGATTTTTGCGCGCACAGTGTGCACCTTGAGAATCAACAACTTGTTTGGAAAAAACACCGAAATCACATCATGTGATGATTGATCTGGCTGCCTCTTGCCGTCGTCTAGCAAAGACTGGATTCCGCAATCCGCCTCCAGAGGCCGCAGGAAGAGCTTCAAAAGACGGCGTGCTATCGGAATTAACTGCTGCTGCCAGCTTTTTGTCCACGTCTTAGGACGCATGCTCGAGTAGTCTTCTTCCGGAGCATTGCTGTGTTGCGTGCCAGCCTTGCCTCGTCTTCTGCATTGCAAGTACGCGTATTACTTTCTTCGACTCTCAAAATATTCAAACTTGCGCATACAAATAGTAACAAATTTCTTGTGAACTGCTTTCCCCGCGGCCAGGACTATCCGTTCACGTCCTTGCAACGTTAACAAGCGTGCCAAAAATGAGCGTTTCCCTGCCGCCTGAGCTTGTAGACGCGATTGTTGATTATCTTTCGGACGACGTACGAACTCTTGAGAGCTGCGCGCTTGTCGCTCGGACGTGGTCCGGCCCCAGCCAGCGCGCTCTCTTCCATCACATTGACTTGGCCTATTCTCTCAGGGTAGAGGACTTCCTAGTCCATATCACCCGCCACCCTCATCTACAGCCACTCATTCGCTGCGTATCACTCGCCGAGTTTCCTCTGCAGTCAGACAAGGTCGATGTGGTACAATACTCGATTTGTGTTACCGCTGTACTTCGTTGTCTTCCTCTTCTGACTTCAATCATCGTGACATATTCAATCGCATGGGTCGACCCACATGTCGACGAATATTTCCCCCAGGTCCTCGCAGACTTCCTTCGCCAGTCATCCCTAACTACGATCGACATTCATGGTCTCTACACCCAGTATAACTTCCAACAAGCACTATCATCTCTCGAGGGAAGTCGAATCAAACAGGTGTGCTTGACTGCTGTTGGCGTGCAGCGACCGACGCAAAGATTTACGGAAAAAGCTGTGCGCCTTCCCTGTGTCGAGTTCCTTCGTTTGAATCTAGCGAGTCGTTACTCCGACACGTTTGAATTCTGGTTCTCGAAACCCCAGACTACATTTCCTTGCTTGAAACACTGCGAGATTATTGTGCGCAACCTGACTGAAATGACGCTTTGGCTTACCTGGTTTCGACAATCGACGCTCAGACTGGACTCTCTCAGAATAGAATCAAAGACCGGTGATGGTACGTGCTGCTGTATTTGCGACTATCACCGACTAATGATGCTGCCAGGCTATATTGGCGGACAATCTACAGATGCTCTTTCTGTATTTCATGGCCTGCACTGTATGCATCTCCAACTGTGCATTGCGGACCGCAACAAACAACCTTGGCGCATAATCGATTGGTGGACCAATGCATTCCAGTCGCTGGTAGACTCCGGCGCGCGCATCCATTTCACTGAACTGACGTTCACATTTCTCCATGTTGAAGCCCTCTCGCGTATGTGGAATGCGCTCGACGGTGTGCTATCCCACGATGCCTTCGGCGGCTTGCAAACGATCCATTTCGAGAAGAACAGTGAAGAAAGGACTATTATCACCGACGTGATTCATCCCGAGTTTGCGAGCTCCGTACGGAGGGTCATGTCGGGGCTTGCGAGCCGGGGTGTCCTATGCCTTTCGTAGGCTGCCACTGGATGAGGAGTTTGGGGTTGGTAGATTATACACACTGAGGAAACTGTTGTATACGCGTGCCCGTTCGCGTCGGTATTTATCGCGTACGTGTAGCTTTTTGTCTTTAAGTCTCTGCTGGCATCAATTAACGACGTTCAGACACCAACACGTCGCGGACTGACGCGTCTCTGTAGACTCTTTTTCGAGGTAAGTCCTTCTCTCCCATCATCCGAGCACTCGATATCAACGTGATTTGACAGGCGGAAACGTAGACCGAGCCAGTTCAGATCAGGATAAGATAAAGGCATCTAGGGCCGTCGTCGTCTGCAATCTACATGGACATACAAGACGACAGGCAATCCAATTTTTTGGGGTTACTGCATTGTTCATCGTGTCCACCATCGTCGCGGGTGCACCTCCCGCCATCCACTCCTTCGTCTCAATCTGCTTTCTCCCGCCCAGTAAAAGCTTGGCATAGATCTTTCGCGACGCGTCCTTAGTAAGTTGGATGCAAAACATTTCGCGCATCTGACTCTTCGAGAGAGTTCTCGTATGTCTTTCCAAATTTAACGTGTACCCAAACTTGTTGAATCCATATAGGTGAAGAGTCCTTTAGATTGACCGCCCTTCGTGCCGTGGCCAACCTCTGTTCAGTAAGTTTCAAAGACGGAGTCCGCATAAGTTAGTGCCAACTGATCCACCATCTTAAAGGGCTACGTCTATAATGCAAAATCCTCTTTTACTCCCAGAGCTCGTGGAGTCGGTCGTAGAAAATCTTGACTTGAAATCTGTCCCAAGCTGTGCGCTCATATCACGGAGCTGGGTCACTCCCTGCCAGCGCCGCATCTTTCACAGCATCATCAGGCATCATCGTACTCGACTCTGGTCGGGCAAATTCCCTCTACCACCACCTTCTTCGCTACCCCCACCTCCAAAACCTCATCCAATGCGTGCTAATGTTCCAGACACCCACCGACGCCTGGAATCACGGCGACTATCTGACCTGTCTCGCCGCCTTATTCCCTCTCCTCCCCCGTATAACCGATCTCCACGTCTTACTCGACAGATCCCGCTTCTGGTGTACCCACGACCAACAGTTCATCAATGCACTCCTGACTTTCCTGAAGACATCCCAATCACTTGTACAGTTCTGCGCGAGCAATCTTCTCGATGCAACCGATTTTCAACAAATGTTCACATCCTTGGAAGGTACCAAAATTAAACGCGTCTCCTTGGACATAGATCCCGAAGATATGTGCGATCCGCTCCAACCACACTCTGATCGCAGCTCAACATTTCACGTCGTACACCTTCCTGCCATTGAGTTCCTTCGTTTCAATTTGGCGAATGTCCGGCACCTGCAGCCTGCTCTCAGCTTCTGGCTCAGCCAGCACGCGGCTATGTTCCCTAACCTAAAACACTTTGCGATTGTCGTCAACCGGTCTCGCGACGTAGGCCTACTGTTCCGGGATATTCTACAACCTGCAGGTCTCGAATTGGAGTCGTTCAGATTGGACTTGAACCCTCGTTCGTCTATTTTCTTTTTGTCTCACTCGTCCTAACCAAATCGTTTAGGCATCCTAAACAAGCTGCCTCAATCCGAAGGTCTCTTCGCCGGGCTTCACTTTAACCATTTCAAGCTGTCTGTCTCTGAATCCGGTTTCGCAGCGCGGCCCTACGTCAACTGGCTCTCCTTGATGTTCCGCTTCCTCGCCGATTCGGGGACTGCAATCCATTTCACTGAACTCACGTTCAGGTTCAGCGACACCTCGGAGGCGGAGTGGGCGACGCTTGATGAGGTACTGTCCCATCCGGCATTTTGGGGCGTGCGGCGCATTCACTTTGAGGAGGAGGGGTCGGTTATCACCGAGTGCGCGCAGCCTGAGCTTGCAGCCGCGATACGGTGCACTTTGCCGCGCCTCGCGGGTCGGGGGGTTCTTTGCTTTGATTAGGGAAAGTATAGGGTGAGGGTAGGTCAGACCACAAGGACAGAATTCAAGTGATAGCCAAGGTCGTGTTATAGTTTTGAAGAACGAAATTCGCAGCTCGACAAGTGTGTAGTAGTAGGTCCCTGTTTAGAAATCGCATCGTGATAATTGACCAACGTCTTGCTTCTATCGATGCCTTGCTTCTGGCCGTCATCTCGCATAGTCTGGATCCCGTAAGCCTTCTGTAGAAGGAACAGCGTCTTCCTGCATCTAGTCGTCATACGGTCAATTGACGGCGAAGGAACCTGTTCCATACGAGTCGTCCTGGCCGCCATTCGCGTCGGCATTTAACGTGTGCGTACAGCTGTTTCCCTGCTCTGCTCGCACTAATGACGCCGTTTAGCAGACGCCAACCGTTCGCGTCTCTTATCAGACTCGTCCTTCTCTCTTTTGAACACTTGTCCCTCGATATCAACGTATCTGCATCTTCTAGTACTATCCTTCCTTCGCAATGTCATCGCGTCCCACCCGAACTCGTGTACACAATTGTTCAGTATCTTTCCGACGACAAAGACACATAACGGAGCTGCACATTGGTATCGCGGACATGGTCTAGCTTTAGCCAACGCGCTCTGTTCCGCGACACGCGGCTCCATCTTTGCTCCTACTCAAAGGTGGATAACTGCTCTCGGTACCCTATGTCCAAACAGATGTTGATCTCCCAACAAGCCAACAAGGCAGAAGAGACTATGATAAGGTTTCCCTTCCCACCTACATATCATGCCTCACATCCGTGCTCTGCCTTCTCCCGAATCTAGTATACATGCGTCGAGCTGGACGGGAAGTGTAGATCGTGAAAACGGACAAGGCGGCAATGTATGCTTTTTCAATGTTCAAGTTCGATTCCAGGCAAGACCTTGGACCGGAAAAGACAGCTCTGTACAACTTTCTATTGAAACGAACAACGCGAGGAGTATGCCAGGGCAGAGTTGAGTCTGCGACTGAGACAGCCGTAGGTTTCGAGTCAACGAAGGCGGTAATAAAGCAGCCAGGATTGAACGTCAGTCTGTCAGTAGAACGTAGCGTTAGTGTTGTCGGCTGGTTTGAAGGCCGCGATTCCCAATTGGGACCGGGAGCGTTCAGGCCGTGTATTACCTTTTTGAGCTTCGACCACGACACACATCTAGCCCTGGTCGTCGTGTGCTGCGCCCATGGACTTCTTATCACAGACGTATACCGCGCTACGTGGACCGACTGGGGCGCCTCAGTCAGCGACGGATACCATATCCCGCCTCAGCGACAGGCTGTCACCAGCTACCCTCCTCTCCGATCGACGCGCGTCAGTGCTTGCGCTCAAGGGACTCACACGGGATTGGAAGGCGGAAGTCGGCGAGCGCGCTCTCGTCGGACTACTAGGCGTCCTATACAACGACGCCGAGGTCGACGCAGATATTGGCAAGGCCGTCCTGGAGACACTGAATCTGCTCTGTGACGTCGAGGACAGTGCCGAGATCGGGTACAAGCACAGTGACGCCGTCTTGGGTACGGATAAGACGATACACACCCTCTTCACCCTTTTGGCCGACAATACCTTCTACGTTCGCTTTGCGACTCTACAATTCTTGTCAACGTTGCTGCAGAACCGAAGACAGGTAGTACAAGGCTATTTCCTGACTGCCTCGAGCGGGCCAACAAGTGTAGTATCGGTATTGGAGGATCAACGAGAGATTATTCGAAATGGTACGTGTTCGCAATATATCGTTGGCCGGCTATCTAATCAGGAATACAGAGGCGATTAGCGTTGTACAGGCACTCGTGGCATCCAGTCCGGATATCCAAAAGATATTGGCATTCCAAGGCGCCTTTGAAAAACTCTTCAATACAATAAGACAGGAAGGTGGTGTTGAAGGCGGCGCAGTCGCTCACGAAGCGCTGGCGTGTGTCGACACTTTACTACGTTTCAACTCTTCCAACCAAGTAAGCCTTAAATATCACCAAGTATTCCTACTGACTTTATCTAGAGCTACTTCCGTGAGACGGGGATACCTCCAATACTCTGTTCACTTCTCCAATTTCCACCCAACATCACTCCCCAACAACCGCCTCCTCAAGACTTTGCTCTGCAGTTTTGGGATGATCAGAAACTCAGCAACGCATCGTATGCTGTCGCCATAATTGGTATGCTGCTCGGATCCAAAGGAGGCAGTGTATGTCTTCACCTCATATTCTTTGGCACACATGAATCGATATAGATTTAGGAGCAAGAATCTGCTACTTTTACGCGTTTCTTATTAGAACTCGCACTGGCCTCTAATGCGCCGACTCCCCTCAAATCACAAGCCTTACATCTCCTTCCGCCCAATATAAACTATCCGCTTTCTGAGCTGGTCGTGACACCGTACATGCCGGTTCCGGAGACAAACGGAGAGGAATGGGATCGGTTGGAGCCCTCATCTGCTTTAGATGCCCTGGTCGAGCTTGCGCTTCACGGAGAATACAACGGCCTTTACGACGACAAGAAGTTGAAGGATGGTCTTGAGCTTAGAGCTGGTGCCGCTAGCGTCTTTGAGGTGAGACCACGTTAACTTCCTTCTTCCAGGAAGTGCTCAGGTAGTTGTAGAATTTTGTACGGAAAGACGAAATCAAGGAGGCCATCGTCAAGGCCATGGTCCCCGATGACGGCAGCGCACCTCCGCCAACACCATTATTACAAGCGCTCGCGTCTCCCCACAATTCACCTTCCGCTGGAATTACCAGTACACACCTAGCGTCTATACTTTTTGCCCACCTCATCCGGTCGTCACCCCAGGCTAAGGCCACCGCGCGACTTATAATTCCCCGACTAGCTCCCGTCTTGGAACAAGATGCAGGGGGCTCATTCTTTGTTCCCGCAGACGGACCGCCGCCGACTGCGCCACCTGAACCACCGGCAGAGGACGATGACGACCCGCAATCTCTTCTGCAAATTCTGAACGAGAATCTGAGCTTGGCTTTCTTATCACGATCGCACGCGAACAACTCGGATCGGGAATCGCGGGAGTGGGAGCGTCTTATTGTGGGATATCTAACTCTGCTGTCACAATGGTTATGGGACGACCCCGCGGCTGTGCGGGAGTTTTTGAACGCTGGAGGTCTGGGTGTGGTAAGCGATTCTTGTTTGACTTTTGCCGCTGAATGTACGCTGACTGTGAGTCCATAGCTTGTCGAGCCCATAAACCATATCACTGATGCCGAGTCGCTGGTGCCATGTTTATGTGCGTTCCTATTGGGCGTGTGTTATGAATTTAATCGGGAGGCTGGTGAGATTACGAGGTAGCTTGACGTTTTTTTCGTTGTGGTACGAAACTTATCAGGTTGTTTGAAGGCATACGATACACTCCATCTTGCATCGCCTGGGAGTTGACGCTCTTGTCGGATGTGTATCGCGCTTACGGGAAGACGATCGGTTCAAGGCTGTTGGCCCGGATTCTGTCGTGTATCCGTACCCGCCTACGTCACATATCCAGTCTACAAATACGGCTGTGACAGCTTCGAAAGAGGCGGAGGGGGAGATTTGGTTTGATTGGGCTTTTGTGGACTTTTGGAAATCGAATTATTGTGAGGGTCTGCCAGTTTTCTTTGCAAGGGTGTTGTTAATTCTTTATGTGCAGATACAGTTCAGCGGGGTTTCTCGATGGAGCCGGATCAACAGTCTTCTTCGTCAGGTCTGCTCTCGTTTTGGTTTTGAGACAAGGAAGATTGTTGACGTTTTTTTATTACTACAGTGCAAAGCGCTGAGACGATTATGCTCATTGCTTCGTTGCGGGAGACTGTGCGCAAACAGGCGGACGAGATCACGGCCTTGCAGGCGCAGTTGAAGCAAGTTTCTGGGAGTTCTAATGAGGTCTGCAGTGTTATTTACGTTTCCTGCTGGGTTGTACTCAATTCTTGTTCTTTGAAGGTGACGGCGCTTAAGACGCAGGTGACGTCGTTGGCATCGCAGCTGGAGAGTGCGGAGGAGAAGCGGAAGGATGTGGAGAAGGAGCATGAGGATTTGCTTGTTCTGCTTGATGAGATTAGCAGTAAGCGGGCGCGGGATAAGGAGGTTATGAAGATGGCGGGGTTGGAGGTGTCTGATGATGAGGCTGATGATGATGATGATGAGGAGGAGGATGGAGATGAGTAGAGATGGATGGGTGGACTAGTAAATTATGAAGCTTTGAATGTGACCGGTATGCTTATGGAAGTTGATTAGGATCGTTCTTGGCTCTCAGAGGGCTTCGCTGCCATGATATCGAGCTTCCCCCAGTTCTAATACTTTCTTTACGATGAGAGCTGTTACTTACAGCCATTCTGGTACTACGAGCAGGTGAAGACTATCTATCTCGTCGACTTCCTCCCCAAATATTACCCCTGGTTGCATCTTACTCTAGCTGGCGAAAAGTATAAAACCATGCTCTGGCATATAGGGAAGCTTCACGTTGTGAAGGTGGCAACGTATGCTTTTTCAATGTTCAATTCAAGGCAAGACCTAGTTTATCACTGATTGGCCTCTCACCAGAAAAGAAAGCTCAGCACTGTTAAAGTACGCGATAACCGCTACCCCATGTACAACTTTCCGTTGAAACTGACCAGCTGTCCGTTGAACCTCCCATTATCATGAATATCAACAAACATATTGCGCCACACTTTTTACCAAGCAGTATGTATAATTTTTATCCTGGAAAGTGCTACCTCTATCTTCAAGATCGTAGTCACGTAACCCAAGAAATGGACTGTAAACAAGGGTGTAATTTTAAATAAACAGGCAAGCGGGCCCGGCGGGATGCGCCGGCCATCAAACTACGGCAATTTGCAAGCCGCCCATGACATTGACACTCTCTGAGTCTCTCCTCGTGTCGCGCCCTCTATGGTCAAGCTCATCCTCCTTGGCCTGTAAAAGGGGCGTCCGAAGACGTTCGTCACTCTTTTGTAATGCTAAGTTCTGCTGACAGAATGACGTTCAGCATGGGCCGCTCTATTACCGTCTTTGTTGACTTTGGTCCACGTAGCGCGGTATACGTCTGTGATAGAAAGTCCATGGGCGCACCAGGGCTAGATGTGTGTCGTGGTCGAAAGCTCAAAAAGGCAATACACGGGGTGAACGTTGAACGCTCCTGGTCCCGATTGGGAATCGCGGCCTTCAAACTATGACTTGTACCAGCCACAAATCTCAAGCTTTCTGGCCGACTTGAACATTAACGCTAAGGCTCTACCGACAGACTGACGTTCAGTCTTGCCCGATCTATTACCGCCTTTGTTGTTTGAAATCTACGTTTTTGGCTGCCTCTGACTCGACTCCGATGAAGTGGCGTCACCTCGAGAGAACAATCTCTTCTCAATCAATTTCTTGCCTTTGTGGAGAAGACTCTAGCCATTCTCACTCTACGTCTATTTTGTGTGACGGCTGTGAATCTCGAAAATACAAGTCTTTACCTGACTTGTTCCTTGATGCTCTCACTGAGCTACTCAAAATTTCATTTAATAACGCCATGAACGATGACGAGTCCCGAGGCGATGCGTACGCAGGGAAAAACATCTCGTGTGACTTCCTAGACCCAAAAACAACCTAGTATCTCTGAGGACCTTTCGAAGCGCCGGCGAGTTCTAATATAACTTGTAAGCACAGTCTTACGACCCACGAGGGCAGTATTCGCCGGAACTGATCCAGCCCTCTGCAGCTACCTGTGGTTATTGCCGTACTGCCATGACAGCCGTCATGAAATGACTTCGGAGAACTCGAGTCGGACACGCGTTCCGGAGACTACGAAGCGCATAACGCAAATTCCTTGCAATTCAGCGTGCTCAGTTCCGCCCGGAAGTCGTCTGACGACTCGTTCGTACCCTGAGATCTTGTCTGCGATTCGGAGTAACTCGTATGCCTGCCAGTGCCAGTGATATCTTCAATCCAGGTACTGCTTTCAAGTCCTGATTTTGTACCTACAGCGTTAGCGAAGCTGGCCACAGGGATCCACAATCGATGATCATCAATCCAACTCAACATATTGCTTCCACTTCATAGTTCTAAAGCCACCTTACACAACTTCATGGATAATGCTCTCATATGCATCACCATGGCGTAGCCATTTATACCATTCGTCACACATCGGTGATCCCGACGACAGTGGCGTCTCCGAGTCGGTCTTGATCTACATTCCTCCTATGTGGCGTCAAATCTAGGGACAATCGTCTTTTACACACTATACTTCTTAAAGGTCTACCGGTCCACATATCACCGTGCTGCAGCACACATGGGGGTTCACAGTGTCCACTAGCTTCGCTCCGGCCCTTGCAATATAATATCAAACCCTTATTCCATTCAAAAACCAAACCACAGATGCCACACAATTAAAACTTCGAAACCACCGTACCACATTCCGTCCCAGTAAACGGGAGAATGGTCGTAAATCCCCATGGGCTCGTACCCTGCCCCCCTTCGGTCACAGCAGCAGTCCACGACGCATCGTTAAACGAAGCCGCCTCAAAGCCCGAAGGAATCGCCGCCCTCAACGTCTTCCACGTGTTGCGCGTCCCAAACCGCACTGAGCTCCCATCGCTATACTCCACGACACCAGTAGCAATCAGCGCAGCACGCGAGCCGACATCGACGTTCGTCGCGTTGACCGCGATCACGTTGGCCCCAGCCGAGTTGAGCGGAACACTGTACACCTCCGCCTCGGTGAAGGACGACGTCAAGCCAAGCTTACTGAGGTTGTCGCCGATGCGGACGCCGTTGACGTACAGGACATAGCCGTTATCGCTGCAGACTTTATTGTTAGATATCAGGCCGTACTAAATACAGTAGAACTTACGCAGCAAGGGCGACGGTAAGACATGTGGGCGAGGCCGAGCTAAGTTGATTAACGTTGTAGCGGAAGGCCCGAGATCCAACGGGCGTAACGCCGAGCGAGTTTTGCTCGCCCGTCCAGATCCAGTTCGTAGTAGATTCGAAGAACAAGGTCGGGATGCGCGCCTCGAGAAGACCACGGGCGTCATTGTCTGAAGAAAGCGCTCGGTCAATTTCAGTTTTGTCATGTACAAGTGAACGTACCGCCCGGCAAGACACTACCGAAACACACAGACAAGAAAACAGAAAGCGCAATAATAACTGTTTGGGGAGGAGGTCTGCTTCAGTTATCAAAAAATGAGCAGACACTTACCTTGGTTGTACATTGGAGAATTTCTCTTCAACACAAAGAATGTGCAGGACGGAAAACCTCTTTTATACTGAAGCATCCTCGTCTCGCCAAGCACACTGTACAGGTCCCAACAACCGCTGGCTTGCAGGTTAGAGAAAGCATTTTTCATCGCAATTGGCTGCGTGTCGCTCTTAAGACAGCTGTCATCGTCCTCAAGACGAACGACGGTCTGAAAAGCCCTACAAAATGTCAACATAAAACCAATATTTCTTGGAATATATTGAACACTGATGCTCAACACCTCTGGCCCTTGAGAAAGTTCGTGTATGAAGGGGGAGGACGAGGTCCTATGACAAGGCCTGGGCCTCCTCATACCATGACATTTGATGAGCTGAGAGCGGAACACGACAAGATACTTACCCGACATATGTCATGTCGTCGAGGTTCACCTACAAAAAGGAATCTGGATGCCAGCCGATTGCACTGCATTCCGGCCGTAGACTGGGCCTAAGTAGCATGTCAGATTCCATGATAACGCTAGCCTCGGGATCTGATGATACTGGTTCATTGCCAAAAGAAGAGTTTCGGCAACCACGTGTGACTGAGGCTCACGCCGCCACCATACCGCCCGTCAGTTACAGCATCCCCTCGGAGGAATAGAATGCTCACAGTGACCCCACAGAGATCCTCGATAGACTGCCAAGATCAAAGAAGCCTGCCTCGCGCTGTTACTCGAACTGTGAAGGCAGGCTGGCAAAGGAACCCTTCATTCAGTAAGGATTGGTTGGAGCCTAGCTAGCTAGTCTTCGGGTCAAACCCACATCCCGACAAAGCTATTTAAGCTGACTGACGCCTTCAGTCGTCATTTTCGGCGCCGCCCCCACTTTGATCCATCATTCTACATGTCGGTCGGTGGCGTCAAGTTTTGTAAACGTGTACATAAAGTAATCGACGATCCTGTGGGCGCAGCTATTACGATACTAGTCATGATGTGCTAAAACGATACAGTGTAAAAAATAAATGCCGAAAGATACGAATATGAATTATGCAAGGTGGAAGGTGGGTGCTGAACGAGGCCAAGTGCGAGTAGGGATACAGTAGCTAAAAGTGAAAGATCAAAAACATATATGATACATACAGTAGTCCATTCCAAGCGAATGGCAATCAATGCTCGCCGCCAGCTGCAATCGTAGCCTCAACCCAATGCGCCCACATTTCCAGCCTCGTCCCAGAACATGCAACGCGATTCGCAAACTGTAGCAGACGCCAAACGTCTTGAAAGTCACTCGCCAGCCCCAGGCTGACCCGAACGACACCAAGTTCTCGCCCAACGTGCCGCTGGAAGTCCTTGAGCGTAACGCCAGAATAGAGCTTCGCCATGTCGTCCTCGATGCCGAGAAGAGCGGCGGCGCCACCAGGATTGCACATGCATCCCGTCCGTAAGGAGACGTTGCATTGAGAGGCAGAGTACTCAATAAAGGAATTAGGAATCATCTCTCCAGAAGGCTGTACAAGAGGCGATTAGACGAGCCACGAGCCCCGGTGAAGGTAGAATGACTTACAGATAGGAATATCATCGATATCGTGGAGCCTGTGTCCGACTGGTCTCCCACATGGGTGAGTCTACGTGAAGGTCTCCGTGAGAGTATCTTAACAACAGGTGCACCAGTGGTATCGTGTCGTAGTTGGGAGAGTGATGATATCGTATAATTTAACAGTGTCGCAAGTCGGAGGGGAAGAAAAGGAAGATAGGCAGATAGAAACCGCAGTCCATCCGTCACGGCCGGTAGCGTTAGATAGTTAATGGTACCGTCCTGTCCAAGGAGTCAGTTAACGCCAAAAAGGCAAGTTCGACACAAGGAACTAACCTCAAACTGCTCGTGAAGCTCTGTTGATCTTGTAACAATAGTTCCCGGAACCTGAACTACGTCCACGGTCCCGCCAGCGAACCACGGCCGTTTGAGCTGCTTGAGAAAGGACTTCTTGACTACCAACGCGCCGACACCTGTCGGAAAACCAAACATCTTGTAGAACGATATCGCCATTGCATCTACTGGAGTCTCCGTCAAATTGACGACCGAGGTCGGTGCCAAAGCTGCGGCATCTAGAAGAGTGTGGTAACCCAACGAAGACGCGTAAAAGAGAAGAGAAAGGGGTGATTTGGAGTTGGTAACATTTGATTGTCCAGTCAATGCAAATAAACAGGGCGCCTGGCAGTTGTCGTCCCGGGTCCGTGGTCGATTGCGGTTGAGAATGTTCTGCGTAGATTTATGAGTAAGCGCAGACGCAAATACACGCGTTTCAAACCTTTGAGATCTGGACATCAACTCCGCCTTCTGGTTGGCACGGTATGTAAGCGATACGTCCACCCTTCTCCGATGCGAATTGCCGAATTCCATGTACAGAGTTATGCGAGTCGGCGCTGAGAACGTACGCGCTACCTTCAACGAAAGGAAAAGATTCTCCGACGAGTTTGAGCGCGCCGGTAGCGTTTTGTGTAAAGACTACAGTGTAGCCAGGGGGAGCATGGAAGAAGGACAGTACAGCAGCGCGAGCTTGGTCGGCATGTTTCAAGGATAATTTTGAGCTGTGACGGTGGAGTAATTTAGACAGCTGGACTCGTTCAAAACCGAAAAAGCACGCACCTATTACTAACCGAATGCGTATTACCTAGCACGTTGCGATTTAGGAACTCGGTGTGTACGCGAATGAGGCTTTCGGGGTAGATTGCTCCGCCCATATAGTCAACGTAGGTCTCGCCAGTCTTTTCGAGCCGAGAATAATCGGTTCGGCGAAGAGTGTCCAATATCCATGTCGTCCGATACTCTATAGCATACGAGTAAGACTGGCAAAATGGAGTAACAACAATGACGGCATACCTGGATACTCATGGAGAAAGTGTTCGTACGCCACAGTGGCCTCGTCCGGGACCAAACTGTTAGTGGAAAGATATGCCCCAGGGCGAGGTTGTTGGTCAACCCGAGGTCTGCTCTGGTGATCGCTGGTCATATGGTAGTGCGCTTTTTCGTGAACGAGGTGGCCTTTTGATGACGATGGACCGGATCGTTGAGAGGCAAGTGTCGCTGAGCTGGCTCTTCCGCAAGCCAATGAATAGAAGGGAGAGGGTTTCTCGGAGCTGGAGATAGGTCGCGTCTGGGGGTTATAGATATGCGATTGGGAACTGCCCATGTTGGGATTCGTGTCGGAGGCGGCGGGAGATGGGAGGCAAATGGCAGAGCGGAAGTCGTTTATAAAGGCCTTGAAGGCAGTACCACATCCGAATGGCATCCCGGCGAGAACAACAACGGTTCGGTTTTCGCAAAGGAGGGTGGGAGACAGGGTCCTGAGAAAGAAACACTCCGTCGATCGCGCTGCTCGAGTGATCGCTTTGTCAATCCAATCCCGTGTACCTGCTTGTTTTTGGCTCTCGTGTATCCAGGCTTTCGACATCTGTCTTTTATACGTTTCGCGCATTCCAGAAGTAGCTTTCCGTAAAGTCCATTATCAACAACCTGGGGCTGCTTGACAGCTGTTGAAAAATCCCTTACTATTCAGTTCATCCGGAGTCGACCGACAGGAAAGACCACACTGGTGATGGATCCTATCGATCCAGCTTTGCCAAAAGCGTACCGAGTAGCTCCGGTAACTTCGTACGACCCACAGAGCCGCGGCTTGCGGAAGTGAGGCGATACGTTCATCTAACTGATTTGCGAATCAGCATCATCGATGTATTGTATCGAGCCCGCATGCGGAGAAGATACATACACTTTTAACATCACTATCACACGAGACACTTCGCGTGCGAAGAGAGAACAGACCACTTGAAACGAAAGATGATTCTAAATCATCATAAGCATACGTAGGGCTCCCTGGGCTTCCCAAATATGAGCTGGTTCATGAAGCAATGACGTCCAAAGAAACAATCCACCAAGGCCCTGATCGCCACAAGTACAAGCACATGGCGACGACCCAGCTGTACAGCCTGTGCAAGTCGAAGGAATATACCACATGTGGAAGAAGGACTTGCCTCCAGACGAGTAGCTAGTTGTTGAGATACACACGGTTGTGCATGAATAGCAAATCCTGTTTTCTTCCTTGTCGGAATTGTCAGGAAAACATATGCAAAATCCTGGATATTACATCACCTGCACTAGTGGCGTCAGTCGGGGACATCACGGCTTTTCAGAGACAGGGCAAGCACGAAAACAATTCAACATCTGTGTGGCGCTTAAAGCCTTCCGGTAAGACCAAAATAAACCCCGTGAGCCAGCTAGATTGATCAGGCGCCAAGGGCCTTCTAGTAACTTTAGATTAACGCGCGCGCGCAACGTGTTCAAGTTCTCCAGGCCCAACCTGGGCCACACAGACACAACTGTCGCGCAAATATCGGTGCCTCGCGATACACCGACGCACAGGTTTGTACAAGCAAGTTGTTCGCAAGGAGAGTCGGAGACAACCACTGGGATGATCCGGGAGCTAAAAAATTAAGTGCCAAGCACAAACAAAGTCAAAGCACTGCCCTCCATCTAATCTAATCTCTCGCTTACATGGGTGGCAGAAGATTTGATTCTAAGTACCTTGTACACGCTTGTACATGTCGTCATTACTCTGTTGCGGACTCCTCGTCGTTTCCCATAATCCCATCCTTCACGGACCCGCACTCACATTTTCCGAAACCGCTCCCGTACTTACCGTTCCGCTCCCGTTTCCACCGACCCGTTTCCTTTACCACCGACCGACTCGATTGTATTTACTTACCTCGACTATGGCCAGAATCCCCTTTAGATATTACTATTTACCTACAGTATATAAAGTACATACTCTTGCTCTATATACTGTGGGCAATCTCCTCCTCTTTGTTCGAGCCTTCTCAAGATCCAACATACTCTATGGTCAGGAATACATGCCTATAAATATCTATGTCTGTCTCAAGCTGCCACGGTAAAGACAGTTCTCAATTTGTTGAAATCTTCATCCTTCAAGCTAGTGTTCCCCTTGAGATACTCTTCGGCGCCACCATGTTTCTCGCGAATCATGTTGAGAGTCGCAAGCATGTACTCCGGCCTAGATGGATATAGTCAGAGACACTACTGGACAAGAGATCAGATGCACGCACTTGGAACTCGCCATATTCATGGCGCCGACAGGATTCTTGGCGTAAGCAGGCTGTTCCTTGAAGCGCTCGAACAGAACCGGTATGAAAGGTGCCAGACCAGCCGTCGTCAAAGCATAATCCTTCGCTATATCCTCATCGGATACTCCGAGGACCTGCCAATCAGTTACTGTTGGGAAAATGCTACGGTGTGACCTCAACACACCATGAGCAGCAGAGCGAAAAAGACACCAGTCCGATCCTTTCCGGCTAACGCAAGAGCATCCTGTCAGATAGACGGAAAGCGAAAAGAGCGAGACCCACCACTGCAGTGCACGAGACAAGGTTCATTGGGTTTATCGACAATGTGACGAAAGATAGTGTCGAAGGAAGATGGCGCCATTTTCAAGATCTCATCATAAGAAGTGACAAAGGCCTGTAAAGCAAGCAATTCTCAGATCACTGAAAAGCACCAGGAAGTGAAGGTCACTGACATCGACGACATTCGTTTCGAATAATTCTAGCCTGGTAGCTGTATGAAGTTAGCTGACATGAACTACGAGTGAGCGTACCTTGGTATTAGGCTAGTAACCGGGTCCAAGCCCTGGAGACTAGCAGGAACATGGCTGACTGTCACGCCCTCAATCACTGGAGTCGCAGTTTTGTAAGAAGCGATTTCTCCAGGGGAACGTAGGTCGAAGACGCGCTTCACGCCCAAAGCAACGAGTTGCTCCTTCCCAACATCCGTAATTTTGCTGAGCTCT
>QLPD01002951.1:0-21271 GCA_003314085.1 Hymenopellis raphanipes
GGCGCGGTCGTCGCGGCATAACGTCGTCGCCTCAATTGAGTCGCTATTGAATTTCTCGGCTGCTTTGTTGAGCTTGTTGCGACTCTGCAGCGTGAGCGTCGAAGGCTCAAGAGACGCTGGCCTGACCATTTGAGCATCGAAATCGAACGTGTCCGGGATAGGCGCCGGTATACCAGCATTGGGTAAATTATTGACCATAATTGGTGATAACGACGAGAGGACGCAAAATTTACGGGAGAGATGAGGGATCGAGGCTGACGATGATGGACGCGTCTGACAAGAAAGGAAGGACGCGTTCCCCATCGATTCCTGTTTGGGGAAACACCGCCACGTGGAATCGATGGGCCCATCTTCGTGAGCCTCGATCCACTTGCTACCTTATCTCACGCTTAACCTACTCGTACCTCGCAGGCTTAGCTTCCAGTCAGTCTTGAATGCATGGCAGTGAATCCAGCTCCCATGATATTGCCGCGGGAGAACGTGACTATCGTCACATCGGTAGCGAATACAGTAAACGAATAAAATAAAGTCAAAGGCGTTCAGCTGGAGGAACGAAGGTCAAAGAAGAAAACATGTAGCGACCGTCATTAAGGTAGAAAGAACGTCACGTAAAAACAACATTTAGAAATACAGCACATAACAATAACGTGTAAGCTAAAATGTCAATAATTGCAGAGAAAACAGAAAGAAATATCCACAGGAATGCAACGAATAGATAACCCAGAACCCAGCGACGGGAAGCATAGCATAAACAGCATAATGTTTTATTCTCCAACATGGAGGTAGCCTTTGGCATCGACTTTGGAAAACGCCGTCGTTGGTGTGGGTGGAGCGGCGATTCCAATGAAACTCCTCGTCCTTCCATGTGAACGGAACGTCGACACCCGCGGGGTCATCGCAGGGAATGGAATTCCCGCAGCCATATTTGAGAGTGTCATTGTGGACGGTGTCCGCGACGATGGAAGTGTCGGTGAAGGCGGGAACACAAACAAGGTTTGAGAAGGCGTATTTAGGGTTGAGCCGACAGCGTTGGAGTTGGCCTTTTGCAAAACTGAGTGCCGTAAATGTAACGGTGGGGGAGCAGGTTTGCGGGAATCACTGCGCATGCGGAGCGACAGGGAAGGTTGCCGGGGAATCGGAGGCTTAGAGGAGGACTGTTCAGAGGTGTCTACGATAATGTTCGTCGGCGATGAAGGAACGGGTGGAAGCAACCGGGAAGGCCGCCTCTTTCCTTTGCTGACGCCGAGTTCGAACGTCGCCCTGTTCGCAGATGCCGGAGGTTGAGGCAAGTTGAAGGAGGTCTTCCAAATGGGAGCACTTGGAGGCGGATATCGAGTCGTTCCATCATCTTCTGGCGAGTTCGCCGAAGACAGACTGCCAGATTCGTCGGTGAAACCACCACCAACACCGAGCAGTGAACGCTCCTCGTCAACTTCAATCAGATCTTCGCTGATAATGCTGTTATTGCTGGTGCTGGCGATGGAACCAGTGCGCTTGCGGTTATGACCGTATCGGCTACGCCAAGCTGCCCCCATGCCTAGCGACGACGCACTAGACTTTCGAGACGCAATGCGATCTTCCATAGCACGGTCTAGAGCCTGGGCTTCCTCCATCACCAATGTGCTCTCCTGGCCATCATCCTGCTCCTCGTCCATCATTTTTCGGCGTCTTCCCCACTCTTCCTCCTCCTCTGCAATCGAACTCCTCTCCGAGTCGGTGTTCCCACCCGTCAGTTTTCTTTCATAGTCAAGCAGTTGATATATCAATCTGGCGGACATTCGAGTTACGCATCAAAACAATATCAGAAAAAAATATGATGAACGCGACGCACGACATATTGGGACCAATACATGTGCTTTTTTGCTTGACATAATCATAAGCAGCTTGCATACCCTTCAGTGCCCATACATGGTCCGGAACGTGTGGGGAGCGCATCGCTGCAGCCCGCATGACGAGGGCAATGACCATCGTTGCCGAACGCGAAATACCGCATTGGCAGTGAATCAGAACCCCATCGCCACGTTCGGCCGCTGCATCCGTGAAGGCCATAGCCTCAGGGAAGCCGCGGGCAACCAAATCCTGCTGGCCGTGGCTCCACATCAACTTGAGGTAGTGCATGCCCGGCCGGCCGCTTGCCAAATGTGGCGGATAGTACGTGCTGTCAGAAGGTTCTTTCGAGCCAGCTGCATTGAGATTGGGTGTCGAGGCGAACGATCGGAGGGGTTTGAACAAATCAAAAGGAGATGCTACCTCCTTGGCTACATTGAGGATGGCCTTGATCTTGCGTTCGGTAAGGCCTGGGAAGTCGCGGGCGTTGTCCTCAGATCCTAGCCAGATACCGGGAAGAATCTGAACGGGACCATCAGCGTAGGGCGTATTCTCTGGGTCGACGTTTTCCTTGCGGTTGACGAGGGCGGCCGTTTTTGGAGGGAGAGATACGACAGATGGGCGGCGGAAACGGGCGGCCGATCCACTGGGAGTTGGCGGTGGGTTGAACGCCTTGGCAGAGGGCACCGGCAAACCGCTGTGCAGGCTGCTGAAACCACTCTTCACGCTGCTCGTCGGACTGCTCTGGGCAGATAGATTGAGCGAAAGATTCTTCATGTTCCGGCGGGGCTTCTTCTCTCCTTCATCCTTGGTAGTCTCTTTCTCCGTCAAACCGACATTCTCTTTGGCGTCCAGTACGAGAGTTGTGGTAGAAGACGAAAAAGCAGGATTGGTAGGCGTATTAATGCGGAGACCAGCAGGTGCTCTTTTTCTGTGAGCCATTGTCGTTCAAATGGACACAAACACGCCCAGCGTGCTAAGAGACAGAGGGAGAGAGAAATGAAGAAAATGAACAGCGAGGTGGTGGTCAACAACTAAGCTCAACTAGTGTGTAAACATGCACAAACTTGAATAACCGAACACGGGAATCAAATCTACGGCTACCTGCCCAGCGTTTGAGGTCCAAGAGCAATCATGCAAGGCTGCGGTTAATTCATACTTCGAGCAATGCCTGTCTACGTTTCTGCAGTCGTGCTCCGAACGCCGCGGAATCAGGCGGGGGGACCCACCCAACGAAACCCTCTGATCTTCCCGTGCCTGGCCCAAATTGGCCACAGTGTAATGAATTATGAGCCATGTTACGCCACGTCCACGTCGCCTTCAGCTCGGGTCCTCGCGCATGTGCCACTCTCCTTGATACAGCTGCACCATTCGGTCTCGGGCTATGCGTTTTCCTGCGCGTCCCCATGAAACTTGGGGTTTTGAAACATTCGGTTCACCTGGTTGGTTATCATGTATCATTTGCTTAGGCTGCAGACAAGCTCAAGGAAGTGCTACCGCCGGGAACAGTAAGCGCCAGGCACCTCACGCGGAATTTCTGACCGAACACTCCCTGTCAGTGCTACCCTGAAATACCCCATGTTCCACGTCGTTGCAATCGCTCGACAGATCGATGAAACTCGATGATAAGCTTGTATCAAGGATTTTCACTCGTTTTTGACCAAGCCTTCTCTATCTTTAAATCAACTACAGATATGATACGTGTTTTTGATCTGTACCGACCAACAGAGAAGAATATTCGGAACTCAAGTTCGTAGTTTGGTTCACTGCCCCATTACCATGGCAACGCTTGTCCAGGCCGCAGTGGACCTGGAACAGCCACCGGAATCAGGATGAGATCGAGCGGGGAATTCGATAGATGCGCCACTTGAAAATTCCGAGGAGCTTTGACCAAGCTGCTGATCGTGGGTTGCGGACTTGGCGCGATCAGGTTTTGCTCGATTTGAAGGAGAAGGGAAATGCGAGGTTGCGGGAGGGTAGAAGAGCGTGCCAATACATAGACTCGCAGAAGAAAAAGTCTGGAGACTCTCAGACTCCTGAGGACTACAGTCAAGTCACGTGTCATCGGGCCGATGCCGAAACATAACGTGTTCCCAGCGTTCACGAAGGAGGCTAGTTCTAGGAAATAGTACGGCTACTACCAGTGCTGGTGCTTGTTCAACTTCTCCATTCTCTACGACAACCATGAGCGTCAATACCCCACTCATAGAACCGGATGCGGACACAGATATTCTTCCTCCTCCCGTCACACAATCTCGCTCGCCGAATCCCAACCACCTCTCTTCCGCATCCTCCGCCCAGCAAGAGTCTTCCGGTGTGGCCCAAATACTCCGACAGTCCTCTCATCCCCTCGCTCTCCTCATGCTCTATCTCTTTCGTATCGCCGCGATCCTTGTCTACATTCTCTGCGGGTTTTTCACGGAAAACTACGTGCTGTCAACTGTTGTGGTCGTCGTTCTACTTGCAGCGGACTTTTATAACACACGAAATGTAGCGGGGGTAAAAGTTTCGTTTCTTCAGTGCTGTTTCATTCACTAACCGTTTGACAGCGCACTCTCGTGGGTTTGAGGTTTTGGAATCAAGTTCGTCTGTGCTCTTAAACTGCAGTTTGCCCTTGTTGAGACTTACGAACCTTTAATTTAGGTCGATGATGATGGCGAGAGCTATTGGGTGTTTGAGAGTCGTGATCCTGCCCGAGGAGCCGCCAACAAAGTGGATGAAAAGTTCGTTTCCCTTGACTTATTCGACGCGTTGATTGTTGCTGAAAGCAATTTCAGAATGTTCTGGATTGCTCTATACGTATTTCCGTGCCTCTGGTCTGCGCTCCTCATCGTTTCATTCCTCAAGTTGTCGATATCGTACGTTTTCAATGGGGGCACATATACCAACCTCTGACATCCTCTTAGATTCATTCCTATTGTGATCCTCGCACTTGTGTTCAATCTGACAAACGCTATCGGATTTACCTATGCTGATCGCGACGCCAAACAACGATGGGCTAATAACCTGTCCTCTTCGTTTATGGGTGGCTTCGGTGGCATTGGCGGTAATTTGCTGGCGGGAGCTGTGAAAAGTGGGGTTGGAAGAATGTTCAAATGAACTGGACCTGTATATGTATAGTTATCATGACCTCGACTTTCATCTTTTCAGTCATAAACGCGTCAACGGTTTCAATTCTCAAGCGGAATCTGAAAGAGGGTCGCGTACGCGTTTTTCACCAAGCTCGTATAATTGACGAATATTTACTTGAAATATATTTGTGCCGCGCGAAAGTTTTGAAGTCAGATGGGCGGCCGTTGAGCGGTTAGTTGACCAAAGCATCTTGCCATGAGCGACCATCACGAACCCGAACCCAACCGGGACGATGAACAGTTGCCCCTTCTTCCTTCTCGCGGTGTACGCGTAGCGCGAACCATTCTCGAGCTCCCGCCGCCCGCCCAACAGGTGTCCTCTCTATCATCGTCTAATGTATGGGACGTCGTAAACCAAATGCAAGGGCATGCCTTTGCACAATATGCGTACAATAGCGAAGTTCGCAAATTATGGGGCGAGTTTGGAGCAGAATACTGCTCAGACAAAGATCTGGACGACGCTTTGTTCACACCCATCGAACAAGCCGGCACAGGAAAGCAGACTACCTTGATCGACATCTCCGCTCTCCATTCGCCTACCGATCAACTCTTTCATGCGACCCTCACTTCTACCTGGCGAAACGGCCGTCCTCGTATTGACGGGGCTGTCCCACCGAGGGTTGCCCATCTATTGGACTTGTTGACATATGTGGCGGGATATGCACTGGTCATCAGCTATGTGATCAACCCACCCGATAGAGCTGTCATCTACTCTTCGGAGGCGTTCGGAGTGCGAGAATTCTTCCTCATCCTGTTCAACATTCGCTACCGTACCCCATCCACGCTTACGCTGCTCGCGTTCTTTCTCGGGGTTGGCGTACCGCGGGATTCAACCGCGTTTGGTGTTTTACTGTTGGCGTTTGGTCTATACACCTTACAGCTCCATCTCACGGATTTTCCGTCACCCCTGCTGGTTGATCCGGAGTCGACGTTGCCAGCAGCATCGAGGCTGAGAACAGCGTTCGCCCGGTTAAAGCCATTGGCCATGTTCTTACCTGTATTGCTGTTGGCCTTTGTATTGATGTCGTGGTCCTTGCGAGATACATTCTTGCAATTCGACTTTACGATACAGTCCATCACGACGCCAACCCCTCTACAGACGCGTTCTGCCTTCCTAACAATCGCGTTCCTCTCATTCCTCACCATCATTGTCGCGTTTTTCCTTCTTGCAGCTTCGCCAGCGCCAGCTTCTACAACTGAAGACGAGTGGCAAACGCAATTCTACGCCGTTACCGCATATTACTCTATACCTTATTACTTTCCCCCACCTCTATCCATTCTCACTCTGCTCCCTCTGCCCTACAGAAAATGGGCCTGGCGCGTTACTGTAGCCCCTTCTGCATATGCATTATGGGGACTGATGAAGCTCGTTCCATGGCGCATTGTTGGAAGAGTAGCTGCTGTAGCGCCCGTGTTGTTCGTCTTACTCGCATTAGTCGTGCAGTGATATTCTCCATCACACATGCAGATACCTTGACAATCTACAGAGCAGTTAATTACGATTATTGACACCAAACAACATTAAGGAATAAGAGTTATCTACTTAGAACACGAAGACCTATAACCGACGCGTCAGCGGGATACATCAAACAGCCACGAAGCGTACCTGGTCCACCAGCTTAGAGACAGCCCTTGGTTGAGGGAACTTGAGTTCATCCAGGTGTTTCCTGGACGCGAGTTGAGATCAGCAGGTTAAGTGTAAGAAGGGAACCCACTTCATAGCAGAAACCATTGGGGGAGGACCACACATCAGTATCTTGGAGGGAATGCCGGCCTCTGGAAGATGCTCCTTGATCATATCCTTGCTCACGAACCCAACACCGCCGGTCCATCCCTTGGGAGGGTTGTTGAGCACGTAGTGCACCTTGAAACGTCCGTTGGCGCCATGGGTATCTACCAGGGTATCGAGCTCCTTCTTGAGAAGGATATCCTCCTCATTGACGTTGGCGTAAATAAGGCTCAGACGCGTGTTATCGAGGGGGTTCTTGAGTGCAGCACGGATAATCTGGATCATGGGAGTGATACCCGTGCCACCCGCAATCATGCCAATGCTGTCGGTGAGGTCGGGAGTGTAGTTGAACTGGCCCTTGGGACCTTTCACTTTGATGGTGTCCCCGATCTTGAGGAGGGAGAAAAGACGGGAGATGTTGCCTTTCTCGTAAGACTTGATGAGGAGGTCAAAATGCCCCATGTCGTCGTCGGATGAGACGGGTGTGTACGAACGCATCACATCCTTGCCGTTGATTTCAGCAGAGACCTGGATATGCTGGCCAGTGGGAAGACCGAGGATAGATGTACTGGTGGGCAAGGCGAAGCGGTAGATGGCCGTATTGGGGGATATTTGGGTCTTCTGTGTGAGTGGGAAGGTCTGCCATTTTGTGGGGTCCAGAACCTTGGGCCGGCCTGGACAGGGTAAGTGGTACGACAGCGTGTAGGAAAAGGATGCAAACTCTTTTGGAACAGTGTAGTCCAGACGAAGGCAGCGAGCAGGACTGCCAGCGTGCCAAGGAAGGGTGGCGAAAGGACATCGACGGTGCCGACGCCTGGCACGTCGAAAGCGTGCAAGTACGCCTTGGTGCTCACGACGAGCTCCTCGAAAGTGTGCGAGCCCATTTCAGGATTATTGATGTCCTTCGGTAAGCCAATTAGGATCAAGTCGCTAAAGTGTATGCCTGCTGCGTTAAGCGAAGAGGAGAGGGCGCGCTGCAAAACGACAAGCACAACAAAAGGGAGGACGAGGGTTGCGACAAAGGCGGCTTGAGCTTGGTTCATCGTAGCCTTAATAAATAAGAGGTCACCCTTTTTCTGGAATTTCTAAATTTGATCAGGGTATTTACCCCAACCATCGTTTGCGACCGGTCTCGACTCTGCGGGCCCACCGCGAGTCCGATGAATATCGTTGCATTTAGCGTTACTCTATGTATTACTCGACTCTTCTCTCGACAGGACGTAAATCATATGCTATAGACAAAATCCCTTGGGTTCGCGAACGTAAGGATTTGATCAGGATACTACAATTCTGTATACACAGCTAGGCGAGTCCAGTTAGCAGCGTCTCGAGAGAGGGTTTGATCATGGGAAGCTGCTGAGACAAGAACCTATTCGACGAGTCGCAAACGTTGGCATCAGACTGTCGTCGGACGCTTTTGATCACGTCCGTCCATTGCCACTGGCATCGGGTGAATACGCATTATCATTATTGCGCCGCTTGTTCTCGTGGCTGGTGGGTATTTACCAAGCCTCACGCCGTTGTCAGTTGACGTGCGATTGGCATGGTTGATCCAGAAAGCTTGAGGTTCTTTCGGCGTCATGACTAGTCGAGCCTTTGGTAACTGTCGCCCCCCATTGTAGAAGATAGGAAGGGCTTGAAGTGGTTGTTCGTCAATAGTTACAGTAACGCTGCGTTGAGCGCCATCGATGCAGAAAAAGGTGTTTGACGGTACCGGTAGCATCATGGTGGTGCTTGGAGAGTAGAGCATCGCGCGTAAATGCACATCTCGATTATATTTCTACACACCAAATTCGATCAGTTCCCTATATCATGATGTATACCTCTTAATTTTTAATCTCTTTAGTCGCAGTCCAAAATTGAGCATGATACATATACCCAAGCATTGCTGCCGAGTTGCTCGTGTATGTCGTGTGGATTTCACGTTCGTTCTGGATCCCATAAGTGCAAGAACGGCTTCAATTGGTGAAACAACTCACAGAGAGGTTAAACCCGACGGTTTTACAGAGCTCCTTGACCTCGTTCAGATCAAGTTCGATGCTTACATCGCCCGTCTGATTGTTCTCAAAGTGCCACAGTAGAGGTCCCAGATTGATCCAGACGCCTCCGGGGGCCAGGATACGATGGAGAGTGCGCAGGTAAGAGAGCGGATTTTTGGCAGTGTCGATAAAGAAGCAAGTCAATATCGCGTCGAATTGACCTGCATGGACTTCGTCCTCTTGGTTATCAGGTTGTCCGTAGATCTCCTCAAAGTCACCGGCGACGAGTTCGAATCGCGTTCCGTTCTTGATTTCTACCTTGACGTCGGGAATTTTTATCTCGCGTAGGATAGTATCCTTGTTGTACGCGTTGCTGAAGGTGTGCACGTAAGGGTATATGGAATGAGTGAGAGGCGCGGAGGTGCGATTGAGAATGAAATACGACGCGAGAAGCATATAATGTGAGAACTCGTTCCCTTGAGTGTGGAAGCCTGAACATCGTCAGCGAGGAGAGTATGGGGAGCTACGTGACATTGACACACCCAAATTGGCGACATCGAAAGCCAATCTGCCGAGACCAGCTCCGGGGACGAGGACCCTCAGACTAGCCTTTTCCTCGTCACTCTTTCCTTTAAAATGCTCTGACAACGCGTCCTTCATGGGTGTATAACATGATTCCCGTTCAGGAAGGCCTTCTTCACTCCAATCTCGAACGAACTGTTTCAGTGTAGACCGTAGCTTGTCCATATCGAATTCGGTTGGTTTGTACTTTTGTCCTGGCGGCGGGGAGTGGAACCCGCGGTGATGAGAATGGGAATGGGAGGGATCAGAATGATCATGCAAGTGCGAATGGGAGGGTCCGTCGTGCGAGTGACTGTGTCCATGGTCAGGACGTTCATGGGTGTGAGTATGAGGTTTGTTGTGCGAGTGATGGCTATGAGAATGGCCATCATCACTGCAAGCATCTATGCGATACGGTTTAGAGCAGGGACAATGGGAACGATCAAGGACGTACGTTCGTGATTCATTTCGACGTCGTCCTCTGGCGCGTCTTCATCGTCATCGTCGCCATCAAATATGCCCGGGCCACTAACGATGCCCTCTAGAAATTCCGCATTCTTCAGAATCGCCTCGTCGACCAAATTGAGCTTTTCTCTGTATCCCAAGGCCACAAAGAGTTCCTGGTCAGCCTTTGGCAGTTTGTACAGATCCTTTCGCCGACGATTGTTAGCAGACAACTACGCCACCGTCAATTGAGAACGAAAGAGAATGAAGAGCAGCTGCGTACTGAATACTTTTGGTACTCATGGAACGTGGTGATCACATTCGAAAAATGCCGAGCTTCTTTTCGTCCCAAATTGAAATGTTAGACGCTTTGAGTAGATGGTATCGTTCCCTGGCGTACCTTCTTCCATGTCGACTTGAGTGGGCGCCATTGTGATGGGAAGATATCACTGTGTAGACAAATGATCCTATTCAAAGTCGATCTTCGGCTGCAACCAACGTCTTACAAATAATCCATACTTTTCGGTGAGTGCATCTCGCACATCCTTGAGATCTAGTAGTATGTGTGATATGCGAAGAAAGTCCTAATGAGACGTAGAACTGAACGATTAATGACCCTTGATCATTACAAGGTTGTCCTTCAGCAACTACTCGCCGGCGAGACATTGCTTGTTCAGGGTCTTTCCTGCAGTGGCAAAAGAAACGACACTGGCCGTTGAGTTTAGCGTCTGGTTCTCTCTAAGTCATCCTCGAAAGATGGGGGCGCGTGGAAGTTGTGTATCAGAGTGATCTGAATTGGGGAGCATACTCTACACCTCGCGGTACTCGGTGTTTAGAGGAGATGTATACTGCGAGAACCTACAACGCGTGTAGTCTATTTGCCAACTGTCTCCTGCTTGGGTTGGTCATACAACGAGAAATCGGGCTCATTTCATCTGACGTGCGGAAGGAACACGCCTTTTCAGTATAGTGACGCGTCTACAAGGTCATTCCGCATCGATAGGGTTGCCTTCAACATGAAGAGCAGTATCACCCGAAGCGCCCTTTCGTCTTCGCTTCCGCTTCCTTCCAGACTCGATATGGCTAGATTCACCTTCTTGTCTCCGGTCATTGTCATGATCGTCGTCCCGTTTTCTCTTCTCGCCTGTTTTAACCTGAGGCTTGGCAGATGGAGGGGGCGCAGACGGTTTTTTCTTCTTCACACTTAAGGGATTAGGTCCTTTCGGTCCTTTCTTCTTCTTTTTCGGAGGCTCTTCTGGCTTGGGACCGACGAGCGCCTGATCTGCTTCTGTCAATGGCTTAAGCGCCTCTTCTTCTACCTGTGTTTAAGATTGAGATGGATCTTCAAAAGTTAAAAACGAGCGGACGCGCCATGGTTTTCGTTTGTAGGGTTTTATCGCTCGGAGGCTCTAATACCATGACAGCCCTATTGATGTGCACGAGAGGGACAGCAGGAATAGCGCGTAGTTTGGATCTGAGTGGCTGAGACTGGCTCGCAATAACATATCGATGCTTGTTGGTATCACCTAAAAATCCGTCAATGATACAACGTCAAATGGAGTGCACAAGGACTCACCAACGACACTCTTTAGGCATTCGTCACCTGGTATAGGCTCTCGATGATTGCATTTCCTCCGTTCGAACATCTTCGCTAGGTCTACTGAACCCTGGTGGGTCTTTCCTTGCAAGTAGAGCTCGTGTATGCAACATTGTGTTATCACTGAGCTTCGAATTCAGGTAGGCTTCCAGACCGAAAATGTTTGTGGAGACAGACTTGGCTTGATCTCTCCGTGAAGAACAGTAGATAATTGCTTGACAAGATCGGTATTGGCGGAGACAGAGTGCTTACACATTTCGGAGTCGACTATAAGAGTTAGATGGTATATGAAAGCATTCTTGACCCGCTTACTGAGGACTTGGTACGGCTGACGGAATCCAAATGTAGTGGAGTACAGCGCCATGAGTTTCCGGTAGGTTTTCGCTCTTTTTTGCCGCATTTTGGATATCGGCAGTTGGAACGAAGTTGGAAGTAAACGAGGATGACGCTACCGTAAAAGGAAAGCGCTCCCTGTTCTGCTCTTCCACAACTGTATGGCACGGTTATTTCTGCTGTGGCTGCTAGGACTTGCGAGGTCCGGTCAATCTGCTCTTCGACGTGCTTAAGCTAACTATTTTTCCCTGTAGTCTCATATCTGCTGTCGACATCAGAGGCCGCATACAATGGAATGAGATATGTCCAGGTAATCATACCGACTACACTTCGACTCAAATTGAAACACGCCACTGAACAGGCCCGCGGCAACTTGGATCTACGAGGGTTGTCTTAGACAACGGGCAAATGGGAGGCAGCGTCGTTGCAAATGGCTCATTCACAATGTATGTTCCACGTATACCGATTCGCGTTCCCTTTTGACCGGTGTAAGATACAATGTTCCTCAGGGTGTCTACATTCTATCAGTTTCTTCTCATGATCACGCATTCGACCTAGTGAGTCTTCAATGTATGCCTTGCCACCTACAAATAACATCAATCCATTCAGTTACGCATCGACGTACTCCAGGACACAGTGGAAGCTCGACCTTACATGCCTGCCACGCCGTTAAATCCCCCCTACTCTACTCTACTCGCCTACCCGCTTGTCTTAACGCCTCGAGTTCATCACAAGTATTTCGTCCCACCCGAGTCCTTCAACATCCTCGGAATGCTTAAGAGTCCCATGGTCCTTATGATGATTTTCACTGGCGGTATGGTGCTTGCTATGCCATACCTGATGAAGAACATGGACCCGGAATCTCTCGAGGAATTCAAGGAACAGCAAGCCAAGATGGCCAAGATGCAGAGCGCAATCACAAGTGGCGACTTCAAATCTGGGTAGGTGTGCACTGTAGATGCGGCTCCGTGTCATATTAACACTTTTTTTCTTCAGGTTTTCTGCTATGATGGCTGGGGACGAGCCAAAAGACAAGGAGACATCAACGTCAAAGAGTTCGCCAGCCGTCAGTGGTAAACACAAGGGGAAAAAGCGCAAATAGACCTAATCTGTATGTACACCTAGAACATGCTTAATTATTCTGGACGTTGTGAATCTTGAGACAGAGCATCACCGATGCATTTGAGCGCAAACAGGCTTTGATGTGAATGATTTGACCTCATGCAACGGAACCTCAAGCTGTATTATAAGAAACTGAGCATATGACCTACTGTAACGGTGATATTGGCAGAGGGCTTGTAGGCGAAAGTGTGGAAGTGGTGTCGACTTTCTGACCAGAAGTACCATCGGGGTAATGTAACGCGCGCCTCAAGATGGCATTCCTACGCGTCATGAGCACCCTTTGACGCGATGTGGAACAGCACGTACTTTAGCTTGAATTCCGCGAGAACATCGCGGGGAGACTTCATAGACAATTCGGCCTCTTGTCTGCCAAGCATGCTCTTATCCAGGCTAGGTGACACATATGCTTCACACGCACCTCTGCGGATCGTCAAGTGAGGTGGTTTCAATGATGTACATCTTCTCGTTACGACCGTCGACGGGCGCTGCAACGATGCCTTCGTCCACCTTGATACCAGTGACGGTAACGGCCCTTGAAATGCTCCTCACAGGTGGTGTAGAGTTGGAGTCGGGTTGAAAATCCAACAACAGGACGTGTTCCTGGGGCTGCGGAAGCAGATTGAGAGGAGAGTCATCGGCGTAATGATATTGGATTGTTGGATGGCCCAGTGTGTTGGAGGGAGCTGGAGACAGAGTCGAATGTGAAAACAAAATATAAAAGGGCGACGACCGTGTGGACATGATGGTGGAACGAGCAAACCCCGTTTTGGAACAGCTTGCTCTTTTGGAATAGACCCTCGATCAGAGAGCCTGCGCAAATGCCTGCTGCATATTTGCGTCTGGATTTCAAAGACGTCTGGCTGTTCTACGTTCCCCTTGCTGTGTCCCCCCCCCCATACAGTCGGTGTACTCCATTTGCATCACAAATGGGCCTGGCAACGAAAGGACTGCATGGCAACACCGTACTTGCCGACATTACTTATATAGTTCTTAATGATCAGGGAAATCCAAGCATTCCATCTTTCGTGCATCGTTCCCCGCTACTGGTCGTTCTTGACCCCGCCTTTCTTTCATAGCCACACTCTTTCTCTACCCTTCAGAATGCTTACCATCCGCGTCGCTGTGGCCCTTTCCCTGTTCTCTGGAGCGCTGGCTGGTCCGGCCTGCTCACGAAAACATTGGGGCACCTCCGACTGCATCCAGCGTTGCAAAACGCGCTGGGGATGGTCGGGCTCTGTAATGGGCTCGGATCCATGGGGCTCGGTCATGTCTTCCTCGACCGGCTCCTGGGAATCCACTGTTTCCGAGGCTTGTGGAAGCGACCCGTACGTTTTACAGTTCGTGATATGAACCATTCATAACTTTCCTCTGCAATATCAGTGTCGTCTCGTCTACCGAAGGAGCTGTCAGCACCTGGACAGCATCCGCCACCTCGGAGACGACCACATCCTCCGCTGAGGCAGTCCTTTCTTCTTCATCATCCTCTTCTTCCATTCTGGTCGAGTCCTCGTCCGTCGCGTCAGAGCCTTTGTCTTCTCCAGCGGCCTTTATCCCAGTTGCTTCTACCACCACGTCCACCTCCGAATTCACTTCCTTCACGCCTGAGACTTCATCTAGCTTTTTCGAACCTGCTTCCACCACCAGCGAGTTTAGCCAGCCGCCAGCTACCACTGAGGTCCCTGAAACCACGGAACAGGCACCAGCG
The DNA here is from genome assembly GCA_003314085.1 of Hymenopellis raphanipes. Classification (NCBI taxonomy): domain Eukaryota; kingdom Fungi; phylum Basidiomycota; class Agaricomycetes; order Agaricales; family Physalacriaceae; genus Hymenopellis; species Hymenopellis raphanipes. Next base: position 14,429 of record QLPD01002951.1, read on the forward strand.
ACGACCACTGAGGCGCCTACTACTACATCCTCTTCCGAAGTTGCTCCCCCTGCTTCCTCCAGTGATAGCAACAGCAGCAGCAGCAGCAACAACAACAACAGCAGCAGCGGCTCCACATCCCAATCTGACATCGATGCCTACCTCAAGGGCCACAATGATATCCGTGCACAACACGGCGCCAGTGATTTGACATGGAGCGACGATTTGGCCACTGCTGCTCAACAATGGGCTAACAACTGCAAGTTTGAGCATTCACAAGGAACCCTTGGTCCATACGGAGAGAATTTGGCGGCGGGTACGGGTGATTATTCCATTGCTTCCGGCATCAAAGCCTGGACGGATGAGGGGTATGACGGGTCGCCCAACCACTTCACTCAAGTTGTCTGGAAGGCTACCACTCAGGTGGGATGCGCCGTAGCATCGTGTGATGGAATCTTTGATGCCGTGAGTACTCAACTCAGCTATTGGTCACTACAAGATATTGACTGTTGATCTAGAAAGCCAATTTCTATGTTTGCGAGTACTCACCTGCCGGGAATGTAATCGGGCAATTCGAGTAAGGGCTTTCAGTAATTTCTTTCGTGGGCTTGATTGACGTGTATTTTCAGTGCCAACGTGCAAGCTTAAGCTCTCATCATCACTTCTTGCTTTCTTTCTTTCTTTATACCCTTCATTTCCTACACTATCGCTATAGCATCTGGTATGCATGTACTCGTACGCACTGCGTTGTTTAGGTTGATCCACATCGTGTTAGAACTGACAATACCTAAGTAGAGTGTAAAGCAATTAAGCATTTTCCCTTCAAAAAAGACTTCCATTGATGTTGAACGTTGAACGTTGAGAGAAACTCCTAACCCTCAACACTCTGATCATCTCCTGATCTTGACTCTCATGTCGTTATGCCCTCCTGGCGTTTCGTGTCATCGTTGACATACCTCTTCCTCGTGTTGGTTACAGCATGCGTCGTCCTTTTGTCTTGTTTCGCATTGTTGTCGCAGGCTGCGCGTAATTCTCCACGAGAAGCTTTCAAAAGTAACTACAACGCACTGGTCATTGGTGCTTCATATACTCTTGTCGTAAGTCGAACATCACAGGCATTTGAAAAAGTAATGACAACGTCGTATAGTTTTTCTTTTCCATGTTTTTCTGCTTGAAGCGCCGCATCGCGATGCGTCTCCGGATGTCGAGAATATCGAAAGACTTTCGGCCAGTCAGTAGGGGCGACGTTCCACATGTACGCGTACCGTTTCTACTCAGAGGGGCCTAAACCAATTACTACTCGATTATAGTCTGTTCATGAGTACATAACTCGAGAATACTTGCGATCCTGTCTGATATCGTCACTCTCAATCCCGACCACCTCGTCACATCCGGGCTGGGGATCCCATGGAACACCTTTCGCTGGGGTGCATTTTCGAAGCACCATTCTTTCTACAGTCAAGGTTATCGACGAGCTAGCACGCGAGGTCATTCCCCATCATCCTCCGCTGAAACCACATACTCGAATGCAGCACCACTTTCGCTTCATAGCGCCTCTTTTAAACGGTGAAGTGCTATCTCTTTGGGACTCGGCTATCCAAATGGCTCGGCTGGCGCAACGGGAGATGACCGAGGAAGAATTCATCGTTGGTTGGGACGCTGCAGAAGAAATCCGACGAATGCAAGTTGATTCAGTTTTCCCTTTGCCTTCATTTCTGACGATAACTTAGATTGGACGAAATGCGCCAAGAATTGGAGTTCTCGAACATGAATATGATTAACGACTCCATGACGGCTCTTGATAGTATCGAGGACTCATGAATACACTATTAATACAAGTTAATGGGCTAGAAATAACCAATTAATGGAGTCCAGCCGTTCCGTATACTGTTTTCCAGCTGTCCCTGGCAATCCATTTGGTGAAGAACGACTTCACTGCTGGGGCCAAGGGCGCTCCGAAGCTCTTTTCAATCGCCTCTACCGCATCACCTGATCCAGTACCTCCACTGGTTGCTGCGATCCTCGTCAACCAAGCAACGACGTGGAAATCTGCCTCCCCATTCTCCTCTCGAAGCTGCTTAGGAAGAACCTCATAGATGAGCGTGCGCAATTTCTCGAAGTGGGCTTGTGAAGTTTCAAAGAACTTTTCTGGGGGAGCCGTTCCCTCATATATTTTCAAGAGGAAGCCATTGCCCTCGAGCTTGGCTTTGTAGAAGTCGGCGTACTTGGCCGCAGCGGGATCGGCGACGAGGCGGTTAAGCGTGGCTTGACGCCCTGCCACGAAGAGCTTTGGAATTGCGGCGGCTTTGGCGGCCAACTCCTCTGGGTTACGCTGTAGAAGGGTTGTCAATTATGCGGACCGGACAATATGGGTGGGACGGTACGCACAGCGAGAAGTAGGGCAAAGTTGGGATCATATTGCTCTTCGTGGATGACACGGATAAGCTCTTGTTGTTCAGGAGTTGGAGCAGGGAGAGGGGTAGGCGCGTGTGACGCCAAGTATCTCACTACATCGGTCGTGTTCTTGTATACCTTTCCGTCAACCTCGAGCGTGGGGAGGGTTCCGTTGGGGTTTTTATCGAGGAAGGAGGGCTCGAAGTTATGACCCTCGACGAGATTGGTCGTCTTGGCTTCCACTGCGCCAGCAGGATATCCGAGCTGGGCTACTGCGAGTTCAGCTGCAGCACCCCAAATGGAAGCTGAGAAAGTGTAGAGGGTAGCGGGCATTGCGATTGGATGGGTGGAAGATGTTGAAGCTTTGGACCGTTAGAAATGTGGGATGCTGTGTGTTGGTGGCTTTCAATTGATGTCTTATATACTCTCACCATGTCCCGAACGGGCGGGTAGGTTTAAGATGGCATCGTGTCTAAGTCACATGTTGCTTAGAAGAGGCTGACACCAAATTTGATGAGGATCTCTCAGCATGGCGTGACTCCGAGAAACAATGGACAATAGTGAATACCCGCCGACTATCCATCACATCCGCATTAGCGGGTGTCCGAGTCGCGGGACGTGTCAGACTGTTCAGAACCGATGACATCAAACATTCGGGTAACGGTTGATTAAGAAGGTTTCGCAGACCATAAGCGTATCGAAAGATCTCTCTCCAAAGCAGCACTAGCAATGATTGGCCGCGAAGGATGTGTCTATCAGAGGCGTCAGATGTGAGAAGAAAAGCGTGATTGAGCATGCTTACTGCAATGGCGAGCACGACATCTGTATGCCCTTCAAGCACTTGCACTATTTCACGAGTCTGCAGGTCCCACAGATACACTTTATGATCTTCGCTCCCACTGACAACGCATTTTCGACCGGTCTGAGTAAAACAAGAGAAGATGCAGTAGGTCCGATTGACATGGCCGGTGTACGTTTTCACGCAGCGTGATGTCAAATAGTTCCACAGTCGAATGGTAGAATCCTGTGTACCAATAAGGACGAACCGGGAATTAGGCGAGAACTCTACATGAGAGCTGGGAGGAGCAATTTAGATATAAGAAAGCGAAATAGGTGGTAAACATGCGCACCAAATTGGGTTATCATCATCAGTTAGCGTCTTCAGACATTGGCCCGAATCGACATCCCAAATTCGTCTATCAGGATGGTATATTCAGCACAGAAGAAATGTGGGACCAGGAAGACTTACACAAATCCGTCCATGGCGCAGGACACTATAAGCGTTCCGTCATGATTAAAGCTCACAGACGTGACGGGATCGGAATGCGCAGGGAGGACCTTTAATGATTTGCCTACACGCGAGTTGAGTTACAAGCATCGAAAGGATAATCGAACTCACCATTCGCGACATCCCAGACGCGTAAAGTTTCATCAAAACCTCCGGATACAAGCAAGTTTGAGTTGGGATTATAATTGACGCAAAAAACAAAGTTGGTATGCCCGTGGAGGGTATTGATTTCGCTGCCCTGTAGCGCGTCGGCTGGCGTGTGCAAAGTTGTAGGGAAACTTACAGTATCTAGGCTCCATATCCTGACCGTCTTATCGTCGGAGGCTGAGGCCAGGAACTTGCCGTCTGGTGCCCACGCGACATCGGATATGCCTTGGGTGTGGCCGGTCAAGGTACGAAGTATATCGCCAGTGTAAGCATCCCAGAGCTTGATGAGTTTGTCGGCGCCTTGCTTTCGTCCAGAAATCAGATTGTGCCGGGAAACGAGGAAGCGTCCTACCACATGAGGCGAGCATTGCGCCGTCCGGACTGAATTTTAGGGAAGATATCGCTCTCGTGTGGCCGATGAGAGACAGATGAGGGATATATTGCACATCCTGGAGCTTGTCGTGGACGACTCCGTTGGCTTTCTGAATTTCGCCATTTTCAGGTGTTGGATTCATTACAAGATGGCGAAGGCACGTGGCTTGAAAAAAGTTCCCTCCCACCCTCACGACGATGGTCGCTACTTGGGAATGTCCGGCGACACGGCCAGAACACATTGACAACCTGGTTTCCGGTGTTGGTACGCTTCAATGCGCGTAGGGACTCTTTGCTGTATTCTGACAAAATAACACCTAGATCGGTACAACCCATCCAACATCACCATCCTTGAGGACTATCTTTACCAGCAGACAAGGAACCAGGAGTATGACTGCCTGGCCAATCTGGCTATCTTGAAATTGTAACGGTTTCCTCAATGACCATGTAATGATATACTTTCTCATCAGACTTGAAAAGATATCAATTCAATCCCGACCTCTACAACCCGGATGTTGTTATCAATATCCTCATAAAATCCCTCACTGCATCGCCCTTACCAGATTTCAATCTCTGTATCGCCATTCTTGAAGACAGACCGCCAAACGCCACCCTCGATGAACCCGATCCATTACCTGTCCTACTCCCCATTCTTCAAACACTTCACGACCTTCTCTATCGATGTCGGTTCCCAAAATTCTGGGAGGTCTACCGCTCGGATGATCTTGAATCACTACGAGACAACTATACCGTGGAATATGTTGGGTTTGATGACGCTGTACGGAACGTCGCAATTCGTGCAGTAAAAGCTACCTTCACCCGCATAGGCGTCGACCGCCTCGGTTCATACTTGGCGCTGAATGGTAGGTGTGGTTGCTACGTTCCACCCTGTCTTGGCTAAATTTTTGTAGGACCCGATGTTGTAGCCTTTGTTGAAAAATTGGGTTGGACGTTAGATGCCTCGGGGACAGTCATCAGCGTTCCTCCCAATCCTGACAACCAGATTGAGGCGACGGTTGTACAGGAAAGCATAAAACTTCCCCGTACGTCTTTCTCCGTTATTATCGCCACGTCGCTTACCCTCTTCTCAGAACTTGCCAAAATCATTGCACATGCGTCGAAGCCGTGATGATTTCGTAGAGTGTGTGTAGATTGTATTGTACCGATTATACTGCTTTCAATCAACCCTATCTGAAAGTAGTGAACCTATCCGTCGACATCCACAGAACCGCACGCCCAAGTGACGCGGCAATTTCAGGCACTATTGTTGTCTTGTGTGGAAGGTACTTCTTGCCACCATGTACAGCAATACTCGCACACGATTGCACTTCAGTAGTGCATTTCAGCACAGTTATCCAGCTGGATGGCACGCATTTGACTACAGGTATCCCGCGTTTTTGATTAGGACACAAGCTCAGTGTAGGGAACATCTTTATCTTGAACTTCACTCCTATATCGTTCATCCTGCTGGTTGGGATGAAAGCTATTTCCGTCGTTTTAGGACATCCTTGTTGCACCTGGACGTCGGACACCCATATTGAAGAGCTACCTAACTCCTGCACTGATTACTTAAAGCGCGGGCCTATCGTAGCGGATGCAGAACTCTTTCCAAATGCCGACTGAATTCTCCAAGTAGAGTGGAGTCTGATCCAGTCCTGAGTACTTGTTTCTGTTGAGTACACTCTCGTTACTGGCAGACGGGTCAACGTGTGATTTGGAACAAATGACCGTGCATCCAGGGATGCGTTCAGCCGGTGGTGGTGGGCCAACGGATGCGAGGTTGCGTTTTTCGTGGACCGTGTGCGCCACGATAATGATAAACGTAGCTCATACAGCGACACAGTGTTTACACTTGAGTTGATGACGGTCAGAGCCAAGGTAGACACGCAGTACCATATCCCTTGGCTATGTGGCCTACAACACGCCGCCTCAGACTGGAGGAGGCCAACACTGAGCGAGCAGGAAGTCCTACCCGGACCGGGACTCAACTCGGAGCGAGGACTCACTCGAAAAAAAATCAACCTGAGCCATCCGCCTACGATATGTCAGGCATTTAAAACGTTGAGACTCACCGGCAAATCTCGCAAATATCATCACACAAGCGTCAAAACTGTGATGATTCATTACATCTCGTAGAGTGATGGTATTGTACTGAGATGGTACTGCTTGCTTTCAGTCAAGCGGATCTGAAAGCAGCACAGGTTCCGAAGACTGCCATGATTGTGGCGGACACCAGTACCATGCCGTCAAACAAGCTACACTTCCCAGTGAGAGCTATATTGGCGGCGAGAGGACCAATAACACAAAGCAAGAATGCGGACACAGATCCGAGGAAGGACATGACTGCAGAGAAGTCGGGAACCGCTATTGAAACGCCTACGGCAAGGAATGTTACGACAACTCTCTGTATATTTCCCAGTATGCGTTTCCTCGACATTAATGCACCTTGGGGAGTGGTCAGTCTCTTTGCGACATCCTCATGCGAGGCTGGGAGCACGTCAATGCCGAGGAGGATTGAGATCGTCGCATTAAGCTGCCCATTGCTAAGCATTGGTGGCGTGTGATAGATTTCAGACTTACTGGTTGTGTTGTTAGCGCGAATTTGGACAAAGGACTGATGACAAGCATCCAAAGCGCTGCCTGATTTAGGATAGGGCTGTATC